>VXAK01015262.1:6689-37397 GCA_013399435.1 Arenaria interpres
AAAATCAATATTTTTCTTTTTAAGTAATAAAAGATACTGACACATTTTCACCTAGCACTTCAAAATTTTCTTCTATGGGAAGACATTCTTAATGTGAATTCTCAAATCTAAAAGTTTTTTAAAATGAGAACTTCAAAGAAATCCTCAGAATGATCATGTATCCTGAAAATGACTGCCCAATCAAGCGTACATGATATGATATTAATTCATTTCGTATTTAGTGGAAAGGATTGAATATGTTCCATGCTTTGTCTGACCAATGGTTGGACTGGCCTAGAAGATACAAACGTATAGTCTTAAAATTCACCATCCTTTTTTTTTTTCCCCTAAAATACCAGGCAACATAGAAATACTATTCTATGGGAACAAAATATATCGACTCGAATAAGAAGTATATTTCTTAGGAAATAAGCAACCAAATTTTATCCAGAAAAATAAGCCCCTACCGAGTCTGGCAATTCATACAGGAGGTTTGAGAGCGTGTGACTTTCCATGAGCCACAGAGACGGAACAGACATTACTACAGCAAAATATCTAGGGTTTCAATTGGCTTTAGATGCTCAATTCACTGCAAGTTTGGAATGGCTTGTTTTGACCTTTTGTCTAAGAAACAGTAACATAAAGAGTGGGGTTTTGGCTGCAGTTTCAGCCTTCTAAGTTGGCTGACCAAGTTACTATAAATCTTAAACCTCATCACTTAGATCTTGTTCTGCAAGGACAATTTCACTGCCCAAATCAGTGAAGTTAATTCACTGGAGCCAAGTACATACGATGTTTCCATCAGAGGCTTCACAAACTCATCTAGTTCTTTCATTCTAGTCTAGAAAAAAAACAACCAAAACCACCACCACCTCAAATTCAGATAATTATTTCTCCCTCTGACTTTTTCTGTCACAACATCCAAATAATTTGACATGTGTCCCCACCAAACCATGTCACCCTCTAAGAAACTCCTCCCAAGCAAACTTCCCATAACTGCAATCATCAAAGAACAAATAAATATGAAGAGGTATAAAAAAGCAGGGCTTTTTAGTGAAGTTCCAACAATCAAAGTGGGTGCCAATTGAAATCTAAAGCAAAGACAAACTGCATAATAACTGCGTTGCTTGATGACTCTCTTCCTCAGCCAAACTAAAAGTCTCCAGATCCATGGTCTACTTGAGCGGTAACGTACTTAAATCTAACCTGCTTTTCCACCTCACCCACATCATCAGTGTTTTATGACCAACTTCAAGGTGTAGGCAGTGTGTATTTACACAAAATAATAAATTCAAATAGAAATGGTACATCAGGGGATTTTGTTTTTCTTTTGATCACAAGTGCATTTCTTCGCAGTTTCTGGTAACTACCAATTTAGAAAGAAACCATAATATACTGTGGATTACATGCTATATATGGTTTTCCTCATCAAGCTCACAGGTTTTTAATGCTAGGGTAAAGTCAGAAAAAGACTCAGAAATATATAATTGCTTTCAGTTTTCCTGGAAAATCAGTAGGAAAAGAGACTTCAGGCCCTCTCAAGCAATATGCTTCTCTTCTTTAAAAGTTATCAGGTATTCACAAGTTTATGAGAAATTCACAATTTCTCACAAATGGGAAATTAAAGATGGCACAAAGCTCACCCAGAAATCTGTAATGGCACTGAACTGCTAAAATATGATATTTAAGAACTTCTGGTTTTAGTGGAAGGCGGCCCTTTCACTAAAATTTTATGCCACTGTCACTAATTTCAAGTATTACTCACACACATACATCCTCTGACAGATGAGATCTGATATATCATAGGCATATAGAGTCTTTCTTTACTCTCATCATTTGTATGGGTTTTTTGCACTCCATTAAGCTTAGAAAATTAAGAGAATTAATTTAGAGGCCTACTTTAATTTCTAGTTCTTTCTTCATTAAGAACTTCTTATAAAAATTCATATACTCCAATCTCTCAAAAGCTTAATGCTCCAAATTTAGAACCATATGACATTTGCATTCATAAAACCTAATTTTATATGAGTCCTTAGAACAGCGAATAAACAAAAATGCCCTTCTAAAAGGGTGTCTCTCGCTTAGACTTGAATTGGTGCAGCTTTAAAGCTTACCACATCAACTTCACCCTCTTTACCCCCTTTTTAATTTTAAAGGATCATAGCGAAACACAGGATTTCCCCAAACTCTCCCCAGTCAAACTTGTCAAAGTGTTAACAATCGTTTTATGGACTTTCATAAGGCTTGTGGCTCTTTGCTTGTGTATTTTCATCAGATATTAAAGTTTCCTAAACTTGGTTGCGATCACTAGGTTTGAGCATCCACACCTAATACAACAGAGAGCAGCGTCAACTTCTGTTCGAGGAGATATTTTAAAATATCTGCATACCCTGATAGTTTTTACCCTATTATTTTACATTCAGTTCACATTTAGCAGAGTAAGTTTATAAACATATGGACCTGCCACTGAGTTGGGGTTGGTCTTTTTTGGAAAAAAAACCCCTAGATTCTTCACCTTCCAGACAAAAAGTTTGTGCTCAAAGGCACAGCAAAAAACACACGGTTTTACCCTTAAGTTTTTACAGGAGAACTTAAGTTTCTCTAAGACATTATCCTTTACCAACAGTTTATTTCTACTCTTGTTATAGAATGCTTTATCTTGGCTAAAAGGGGCATTTGGAGAAGGAATGGCTTCCAATTATTCAGTCACATTTTTACAGAAAGATCCTTCTACTCATTATACTCTTTGCTCTTCGTGATGTTTTTTGGAGGCAGTCTTTTCATTTCACATCTATCAGTCATCAGATGCTGAATTCAAAGGGACACTTCCACAGGGACTCTTACCCTTTCATAATTTCCTCTCGCTTTCACATCACGCCTGATGTGTTCACAAAACCCGATACATTTCCACTGAAATAACAACAAATACCTCGTTTCCAGTAACACCGGAATTCAGTTGTTCATCAGCCTAATACCTTCCAGAATTTTAAATTCTCTTTGGGAAACAGGGAATCTCCCATTCATAAAGTTACCAGGTCACATGGTAGAAAAAAAAAAATAAAAATCAAGCTGTAATCACTGAATGAAAGTTTTTGCTTGACCCTAAATTCCATAAATTTATAAATCATTACCCTTTCACTACGAGCAATCTCCAAAAAAAGGCTTTTCAAGACCATGGCGCGGCATTCTGGAAAAATATTACAAACGGTGAGGGTGGTTAAGGTATTCTGTCTTTTAGACAAGACAAAGACCGGGCAGTTGGAAGGCACTGAGAATTCACACTGTGAAACATCCATGGCTGCTTGCCTAAATAATTAAGCAAGCATGAAAAGCAAATGAGTTTTTAAGGAGAGTGTCTGTTGCTGGGGAAAGAGGCACCTGTGGTTATTTGATTCATTATTAACATTTCTAGTATAGTAATGCCTGAAGGTCCCAACCAGGTTGTTTAAATTAACTCAATCAACACAGCAATTTGCATAGGGGCAATAAAGGCAAACGCAGTCAACATGTTAATAACTTTAAATGAACAAAGGGTATTAAAAACCAAGGCAAATGAGTATAGTCTTTAAAAAAATACTCTATTTTACCCTTCTCCACACAAACTGAAGTAACTTATTTTTTTGGATCCATATTGCAACCAGACCATTACATTTAACCTCGAAAGACCATATGCAAAACTGCAACCACGTACCAAACCCAGCTTGTCAGGCTGCAGTTCAAAAAAGAGAGACAAATCAAAATTAAGCAGCTTCCTCTCACGCTATGCTTTAAAGCGTTGCCTTCAGTCTGGGGACTCCAAAGGGAGAGCCTACTTTTGCTAATCAGATGTGTGGTAGTCCTAGCATTCTTCCTCCAACACCACGGCAGGACGATAAACTATTATCGTAACATCTATGCAAGAAAGTCAAAGAGTAATTTGCGACAAGCGTAGAGGAATCAGGGAGGCCACTGCTGCTTTGAGAAGAAATAAATAAAAAACAATGTCCAAAAAATAACCTGCGATAAAAATCCTTCTGGACAAGAAAGTACTGGTACTTGACCAGACAAATTGAAACTCAAGAAAAAGGGGAAGAGAGTTGTGTTTTGAAGTGGAAGAAACAGAAAAGGAGGAATAGACAAAGCTAGTACTAGCTACTGATTTTTCACTTCTTGTGCACCCTCTTCCCTTAATCTACAAGTCTGGCATAGTTCAGGTTGGAATGGATCTCTGCAGGTCTCCAGCCCAACCTCCTGCTCAAAGCAGGGTCAGCTACAAGAACAGACTAGGTTGCTCAGGGTCTTGAAAACTTTTGATGGACAGAGACTTCAAAACTGCTCTGAGCAACTTGTTCCAATGCTTAGCTGTCCTCGTGGTGAAAAACCTTTTCTTGATATCAAGTCAAAACATCTCATTTTAATTAATTATGTCCATTGCTGCTAATCCTCCTGCTGCGTGCTGCTACAAAGAGCCTGGCTCTAACATCTTTTCAGTAAGCATTAGCCTTATTTAACAGCAGGACACACCACAAGGCACACTAAAAAATTACATTCTACTAGGCTGAAATTGGAGATCAAAGAACTGCCAACACTTCTTTCCAACGTCTTTTATGACCACAACGCAAAGACCATGACACTGGAGAGTACAAGAGGCTAAAAAAAGAAACTGCCATTTCCAAGGATGAGAAAGGCAGCATTTCACCACGCTGAGATCAAAACTTCAGCCAAATAAGTTCTTCAGGTGCAAGGAGTGAAGTGCTCTGAAACAGATGAGCAAGCCTAAAACACTCGAAAGTTGAGCCAAAGGCTAGACAAGCTTCGCAACTCTCCTAAACGAGCAAGGCCTGTCGCTTAGATTGGACTAACAAAATAAAAAAAAAGCAAACAAAAGGCCTGATTACAGACCTCTCTAAAGACTGTATTTGCAAGTAAAATGCAGTATCTGAAAATATAAGCAAGCACTTTCCCTGTCAGAGACTGATGACTGATCATCCTTCCAACTCAATCAACATGCAGCGTGGCTCTGCACAAGGAAGGAGCCTGATCTGTAGCAGTGGCCTGGACTTTTTCAGTTCACTTCAGATAACGCTTTCAAGTCTAAACGTGCCAAGAGGCAGACTGAATCAGACAAGACAACACTTTCAACAGGAGGTTTCCAAGAACAGGACATATTTCACCTGAAGATTAAAAAAAGGGAGGAAAAAAATATTAAAGAAATCGCGTTTTCAAAAAAAATTAATAAAAAAAATGGATTTTGGCTTTTTCCAAGATGACAGCAATTTTGAAGCTATTATGAAATGTTGCAGTTCTCCAATGGAACGAGACAAATTCCCACATCTCAGTCATCGTCATAAGGAGAGAACTGATAGGCCTTCTTAAACAGACTGCCACTGACAGTGAAAATTAGTCTCCTCTATTGCTGAGTTTCAGCAGCATTAATACTATACTAAAAGCATATTACACTATAGGGGACAGATTTTTTTAATGGAGAACAGGGGATCAAATCCCAAAGCAACTCAATAAAGACAGGGAGAGAGGTTGTACAAGAGGTACAGACTAGAGCCTAAGAGGCCACGCTTACAGGGTTGCTTTTTTTTTAAAAAAAAGAAGCTAAACAGAACAACAAGAGAGAAAGAACAGAAATACAATAGGTCATTAAAACAAATACTGAGTTGCAGGTAACAGCAGATTAAAATCATCTTCATCTTACTCTTAGCTACCACCTTCCTTATGTTGTGAGCTACAGAGGGTGCTCACTCTCCCATCGCTTGCAAGTCACAGGCTGAAGGACACTTATGAGGAGGATGCCATAAGTGGGATGGAAAATGGCACAGCAAGTATCATCTCCAGCTACAAAATGGTACCAGAAAGTAGTGGATGATCTTTTTCCTGGGCTTTCATTTATCCTTTTCGCTGGTAGCTGAAGTTACAAGGCTTAATTTTTGTTTTGCTTTTAGGTGAAGCAATAAACGAAAGATTAGTATACTTCCTCTCCCCGCCCCGTACGCTAAAATCTATTTCAAGGTGTTCTGTGATTCACTCAGTAGCCTCTGTGAAGATGCTCCATAAGGATGTTTCCTTCCTTCGGTAGCTTTCTTCAAAAAATTCCTGCGGTCAGAGGATGAGCAGCCCAGCAGGTCACATCACCTCCCGCAGCAACTGAGCTGCAGCAAGTAGAAAATTCTGAAGAAAAACTCAAAATTTGCTATTCACATCTAAGCAAGAGTTGGTGAAGGTCAGCATTTCAAGGTGGTATTTTTTTTTTCTGATATAAAATGGACATCTTTCTCATTTTGCCAAGAAAAACAATCATCTGGAGCAGCATCACGTATTTTGTACGGATGAGTTTGAGCAAGTGAAGTATTTTGGAAAGATAATATCACTGCTGCTAGTCCTACCACCAACCGTTCTTTTCCTTCAGTGATATTCTCATCCCAACTTCAGGATGGGAGAGCTGTCCTGGAAAAAATAACGCACTTCAAAGTCAGAGTACAGTCTAATAAACTGCTTTGCTTTTCTTTCAAACTAATTACTTTTCTTTTTTTTTTTTTTTAGACACACGACCTGTGAGCAAAGGCTGATGTAAAGCAGAATGTGACTGAAATTTTCTGCCTGGGCCACAAATGTTTTGGCACCATTTCGTAAAGCTCTTTTATACGTTCTTAAACAGGACTTTCTGGCTAGCTACAGTTAACAATAACGTTTAAGATTCCCGTTTGCTCAGAGTCACCTTAAAGAAGCTATGTGGTAGAGCACATCAGAAGCCTTCACACAGTCAAATACATTAATACAGATCATGACACTGAAATTTTGCATGTTTCCTCTTTCCAGGGTCAATTTTTTCCCTGCTCCTAATCTATTTTTGGCTCTTCCCATCTCTTTGGTTACCCCTCTTTAACCTTTTGGTCCTCATATGCCCCATTTCGACACTTTCTGGCTGGAACACAAAAAGGGGAAAACACAGAGCATTCAATCTTTCTCATCTCTTCCCACTGACAATACATCTCCTTTTTTCTTTTACAGATACAATACCTCTTCTTGTTCGTCTGCACATTGTGTGACTATTCTTCAATTAATATGATCGTTCTATTTCCCAACAATCACCGTGAAGAATCACTTGTGTTTAGAAGGAAATAAATCTCCCATTCTACACAGGCAGTATTTGGGTTTAAGTAATCAAAATAACTCAAGAAGTGTTTAGAAAAGAGGAAAAAAAGTTATCAATTTTAAGAATTAAAGATTCATTTGATGATTGCAATTCCGGCAGACGGCTTCAAGCAATAAATAGTTTTCAGAGGAATGCCATTTACCAAGACAGCTGGGAGGACAAAAATAGATGCAACTAACCTACTCACATTGTATGTAAGTTGTAACAGAGAATGAGGGTCAGACGGCATATGTCCATAGAGCTTTCTATTTCCACATAGAGAGTATGCACGTATTTCTTTCAAAATACTTTTTAATAAAACAGGTCTCTATAGCACACTCACCCATTTACACATTTACACCTACCAAAAAAAAAAGTTATTTCTGTCCTCAACAACTGTTGTTTTAATAATGTGTACCATCTGACCCTGTACCATTGCAGTGACTCTGAATACGGATGAAAAGACCGTACTGACTTTTGATTATGTTATTTGCAGCATTAAAGGCAAAAAAAAATAATATTTGTTTGCTATTTAGTTTTTCTGAACAATTACTTAGATTTAAAACCCAGTCATTTTCTAATTCAGAATCTTTACAGGCAAATTAAAACATCCCCAAACAACGCACGCTAACAGTTCTTTACTTGCAATTAATCTTAAGCTTTAACAATTCAACAAAAGTTTCAAATAAAAAAAAAGATACAATACCTGAAGGAGGTCACTGAGGTCAAGTAACATGTCTGGGAAGAAGTCAAGGAATATATGTGCTTGTTGAACACGACAGTGTTTCTTAATTTCATTAGCACCACCCCCCCCAAAAAAAAAAGGAAGCCATAAACCAATGTTTAACTGTCAAAGAAACCAAACAAATATGGAGCAGGTACTTGGAAGCACCACTTCTGCTGACAGCCAGCATCCAGCTAACAGTTCAGCTCCCCTCTTCCACCCCCGGAAAAGAAAACCCCCAACTTGTCAGCACCCACTGCATTTAACGTAATAGTCATCTATGTGGAGTGATGGTCTCAAAGAACACCTCGTGTTGCTTCAAATACTCACCATAATACTGCCGCCTACAAAAACCCCAATGATAACAACAAACAGTAATAGCAGCAAGACGGAAAGCTCTTCTTACACTTCATTTAAGGAACATATAGCATCATCAGTCTCCCATGCCAGCTTAGGAGCCCAGGATCCCAGGAAAAAAAAAAACAGATGAAAGAGCAAACTATGAAAACTGCAGTGAGTTTCCTTTGTCCTCTTCTATAAAAGCCTGTCAAAGAGCTCACGAGAGAAAGCCACTTTGGCTGCTCTCTTCTCTGACCGAGGAAATCAGCCGTCACCTTGGAGTTTTTACTCCCTCCATCACATAGGTCACCACCTACACTCATTATGGGCACACTTGGAACTCGTAATGGCTAAAAACAAGCCAAAACTCTAGGTAAACCTTCTTTGGCAGGGGGGTTGGACTAGGTGATCTCCAAAGGTCCCTTCCAACCCCTACGATTCTGTGAAACCCACTAGAAGTTTCCATTGCATTTTACTGAAAGTAAGCAGAGTAATAAATGTTGTCTTAACATTATCTAAAAAGAAGGAAGCCAAGCACTATTAAGCTTAAGGTGCAAAGGTAGCCTTCTAGCTGTTATCAAACTAACAAACACATCCCAGATGTCCTATCAGCTCCCCAGGTGTGGCTTGCAGTCATAAAAGGGTTCCGGTTTTACCATTAAAAGGAGTGTCAAAGCAAAGTGTGAGACAGGCAGAGAAAACACCTACGTGGGGCTGTGCGTGCATTTGTGTATGTAGCAACATGTTAAGAAATCCAGTGTTTGAAAAAAATAATAAAGGGACATCGGGTATAGTTTGGTACAGGGTGGTAACACAAGTATTAATGTATGTTCTTCTTAAAGCATGCCAGAGTAAAATAGTACACATTTCTCCTAAATATTATCAGCCTCAGAAGGAGAATAATTAAGATAACGTAATCAGTTTATACATAAACATTTGCCTCACTAAAATTTTTTTGTCCTTGAGCGTTTGTACCCTTAGTTTGCATTTGAAATTGTCTGAATTTAGTACTCCAAATGTGGTACAAAATTCAGTGCGTTATATTACTTGGTGAAAGTTAATTTTAGCACTCAAAACCCACAGCATAGCTGGATATTTAATTAGCTGAAAACTCACTACGTTTCTGGAAAAATCCAAAATCTATTAGAGATTATGCAAGACATTAAAGTGGTCTTAAATTTAAACTCAGTGAAGAAATCGCTAACAATCTGTAAAATATAGAATTTACAAATTTACACAGAGCAATCCTGAATTCAGTGCAACTCTTTGGTCAAAGCAGCGAGAAAGGAGAAAACAGAAAGACTTTAAGAAGGCAGTTGCCAAGGAACCATAATAACTGTCAGCGCATCAAACAGATCTAGAGAGATCACTATACCAATTTTATGCTTGAGAAATATTCTAGGTCTGAAAACTTTCCCAGCTAGTTTATTGACTTGAAGTGTCTGGTTCCTCTATGCCTACCCTGAGATACCTTCACCACCGAGACAACTTATAACTCATACCTGATAGATTTTGTCACAATTTAGGGAAAAAACAATAAAAAAACCCCCAAACATCAAGAACAGAGACCAAAACCAAGCAAACGAACAAAAAAAAACCACCACCAAAAGAAAAACGGCTCATAGGTTATTGAGGTACCAAAGGGAGCAAGTGAGTGGTCCCAGAGTCTGTCTGCTGATCCTGGAGATGGAGGAGGAGTCGGGAAGAGCATCAGTGCCAGATGCTTAATCAGAGGTGGTGATTTTTCTAAGAGCGCTGCTTTTCTAACCTAGGCATTTCAGTTAGTCATGAAATTTGTATTCTTCATCCTCCTCAAAGTGCTAAAAACACTTTGATGGAAGACCTAAACTTAGTAACACATTGCAAGCGCTCAGGCTTTATTACTGTAAGAAAAAAACCAAAACCAAAACACATACCACCACACCTTTTTGTTCAAGCAAGGAGGAGCAGAGAGCATTGCTTGCATTTATGACGATGCAAGATTCGAGCTAAGAAGCTGTGGGAAATTCACTTGCAGGGTTCAGGCAAGTCTGAAGCAATTTCCAGCTACTCTATAGATGCTTTAACATACTTTTATGTTAAAATGCTTTGCTCCATAGAGAAGTTAGTTCAAGTGTCCGCTGAAATTGGAAGCAAAAGGTCACAGTAAAAATGTGGCATTTCTGGATTTCATTTAAGGTCGCCTCCAGCAATCTCTCCCTCTCTCTCCCCTCAACTAGACGTGTAGCTGCTACAGGGAAGCAAAAGCAAAGGGGAAATTTGAGTCACGCAGTAGCAACGGGCTGGCCTTTACTGTGAATATTGTGAGCACAATTATCAGCAGGAAGTAGTTGTAAAAACAGGCAGTTGTTTTCAAACTCCTTCTCGGAGTCAGAACAGTTCAGGAGAACATATAACAACAGCTGAAACCAGCAGATAATACTCAATATGTATTCAAAAAATTATACAATCATAAGATAAATGTTTTGTTTGAAGCTGAAAGAAAACAATGATAATTTTACGTATGGAGACTGCCAGCACATGGAAAAGTTCTCAAAGGGATCGAAAGTTACTGATATTGTAGATATACACATACAAAAAATAACAGGACATAAACATAAGGGGACTTAGGTTATAAATGCACCCAATTTTAAAAAAAAAAGTGAAAGAAAAAAAGCGTTGACAGTTTCAACTGTTTTTCCTTTGCTGTTTATTCTTTAAGCTAATTTTCACCAAGGTATGCAACTACAGCCCATCACTAGAAACTTTTAAATCTAAATGAGAGAAGTCTAAAGGCTTTACTTCAAAAGATTTAATTCAAGAGAATCCTTTGACCGACATGATGCAAGAGGTCAGACAGAGCAGCCAGAACGCTCCTTTTCTGCCTTTATAATCTAGTAATCTGTGGATAATGTGAGAACACCACGAATCACAGCAATAATGATCTCATTCTCAGCACCAGAGGAAACAAAAGTTCATGATGAAATGAATAGTACCGGAAACCTAAAACCCAAAATACCAAAACAAACATGCGTTTGTCCTTCAGACAGACCTAAGTTTTACATATTCCAGCCCTCCTAAAGTACTTTTATGCAGCAAAATCCCCTTGGTTTCAATATTAACACTCCTCAGGAGGTAAAACTGTGATTTGCCAAAGTTATATACAGAGATGCAGGAATAAATTGTGGCAGATGCTTTTCAAATAACAACTATCGTTTACAACAGAGTAGTTCCCCCTCTTTAAAAAAAATTGAAAATTAAATATTTATTTTACTGTCTGACTGTCTACAATAATCAGGAAACCTTCAAACAGATTATTTCATGCTACTGTGTCAAAATTCTACCACGTCACGTGATATTCTGGGAGATGCAGGTACACGAGCAGCACAGAGAAGATAAAGGATCTAGTATTTATTTTAGTTAGTTAGTTTTCATAAGTTCATAAGTTAGTAAGTTTTCATAACCCTCAAAACTTTTTTTTTTGAACTTATTTTTCCAAGCTTACTACAAAATCAGCCACAGCACAGAAAGAGGACTAATGCCAAGAAATTATGACTGCAAGCCACGAAGCAGAAATCTGACAGCCCTAAGAGCAATGCTGCCCACTAATGAAGCATTACCTTTTTTCAGCTGAAACTAAAATTATTTCTAACAAAAACTAAAGCCAAATCCATTAAATATATAATATATTCTAGATATTAAAACAATTTTTTCTCAAGTTCTAAACGAAATGAAATAGTTGCAATTTCAATGTTACGGTTCTGTATAAGCTACAGAAGAGATGGAAACTTCCTAGAAGCACTTATAGTAACAAACACAGGGAGATAAGACAAAAGGGAGGGTGGACATCTCATGGAGTGGTCTGGGTTGGAAGGGACCTTAGAGATCATCAGTGGCAGGGACAGCTCCCATTAGAGCACGTTGCTAAAGGCCCCCATCCAACCTGGCCTCCAGGGATGGGGCATCCACAGCTTCTCTACGCAACCTGTTCCACTGTCTCACCAACCTCACAGTAAAGAATTTCTCCCCAATATCTAATCTAAACCTGTTCCCTCTCCTCCTATCGCTACAGTCCCTGACAGAGCCCCTCCTCGTCTTTCCTGTATGCCCCCTTTAGGTACTGGAAGGCCTCCAGAAGTTCAACACCCTATTCACAAACTTCCCTTTCCATATTTTCATACACCAAGTGATTTCTGATTACGACTTATCACAATTATATCTCTGCTGCTTTTACAAACTTTCACCATTTAATTAGCAATTAATTAAACTGACTGAGAGCACTAATTGTTTAAGGTAAACATTTCTGTTCCCACTGACACTGAACTAAAACAATTAGAAAATAATAACCAAAGCCAATTCTTTTGTAGAAAACTGATTTCTGATAACTCTAATAAAAGCTGTGCCTTGAGGCTGAAACCCTACAGAGCCAGTTTCCAAAGTTTCTTAAGTTGGCAATTTTGTCTGTGCAAAGAAGTCCACAGAGCACAGGCTGCGCTCGAGTACACAAATAAAACCAGCATTTAACAAATCAAACTGGGAGCACAAATGCCGTTTTCATAAAAGGCATAAAATCTTTATGGATGTGTAGGTTAATGCATGAGAAAAAAAAATAAAATTGCATTTTGGTTTGTGGAGGTTTTTCCTTCTTTGCACACAGCTGCACATCTGTATTTCATAAAACTGTTTTTTTCTGTATTCTAAAATTCCTAACTTAAGGACAAAAAAAAGCAGTGCCACACTCCTTCCCCAAGTAAATCAGGGGGTTTCTCCAGCAGTTCCCTTCCAGCACACGCAGGGTCTCTACCTTCATAGCTAAGACAAAGTTAACGGTGCTAATTCAGCATCGTATGACTGCCTGGGCGGAATATTAAAAAAGGCAATGGGTATTTTGGGTTGGATACAAGCCTGCCTGATTTCATGGCGTTAACTGAAAGGGTTGGGAGTGCAGCCTTCTGGCTCACCTCAGCTCTGAATTAGCTTCTGCCACCAGTTCTCCCCTCCTTTATCTCCAGTGACTGTAGACAAAACCTAGGGCAACCAGCCGCCGGTTAGACTGGATGGATCCAACACCTCCCAGCAACGTTAACCTTCAGACTCCCCAGTGCACGTTCAGTTCAATCTCCACTAAATTAATGCTGTAGCTCTTCTTAACAATTATCTTCAGAGTCATTCCCATTTAGAGGAACGTTTTCAAAAGCACACCAGGCTAGCTGGATATGCGTTCAGTGCTTTTGAAAACGCTGCCCTTAGAGAATACAGTCTTCAAAGGATTTGGGCTAGGCTGTGTTCCTGATGTTACTGACTTCAAGTAAATAACCTGCTTTGTGGAATATTGCAAAGTATTTACATAGTCACATGTGAATTTATAATGCGGCGCAACACAACCCAAAAAGAGTAAAAAAAAATTTATATATTTCTTGTCCCAAAGCGCTGGTACAGTCAGCTTCCAATTGTTTGGGATACCAGATGGGTAAAATATGCAAAGAATATGTGTACTAAGGTACTGAAAGACAATCTAGTTAATATACTAACTTTGGGAAAAGAAAATTTAGGCCCAGAATGAAAATGTAAATATTAATTTAAAAGTTTTGAGAGACATGAGGTTAATCTTCAACCTGGATGTGACCGTGTATAAATAGCAGTTGGCTACATTCAAACAACAAAAAAAAAAAGTCTCCAAACAAGAAAGGGAGACCCCCATCCCCTGAACAGTAAATTGAACAAGCACTGGTGAGGGAAAACAAGAGAGGTTGCTAGGAGAAGCAAGGTTTAAGGAAGAACTTAAAAGAAGAGCGGGGCTGGCAGAGAACAACGGGAGAGAGGCACCAGGGAAGGAGCACAGCTCGGGCTGCAAGAGGAAAAGAAGTAAGAGTAAAGAGTAAAATCACTGCAGAAAACATCCTGTCTTGAAAAGAGGTTCAAACGCACAAGGCGGGTACAAAATTGCACGGCCCAAAAATCTGCAAAGAATGACCATTTGATAACAAAGTGGACATAATAAAAGGCAGCTGGGAAGGAAGACGCCAATAGTAAAGATTTAAGCAAACATAAAGGAGTGCAGTTCTCTCTTTTCCCCGTGTACAAAGTCTGTAAAGGTTATGACTCTTGTACCAACAGCAAAAGAAAAAAAAATTTCACAAAACCCAGAGGTGCAGGTTTGGGAAGAACTATTCCGAGCTGACGACTGGGTATTCCTCACAGCAGGAACACAGGCATTTGGGAAGGAGAAGCAGCTGGCTGAGAGAGAGAAGTGGCAGAAACTTGAAGCACAGGAAAAAAAAAAAAAAAAAAATCACTGCCCGCTCAGAGGTGGCAGAGGAAAACCAGCACTGCCATGAGCCCAACACTCTGCTTTTCAGAAAACAAATGGAAGAGTTTGGAAAGACACAAAAAACAAAACAAAACAACCAAAACCAAACCCAAATAAGCCAGCCTGCCCCAAACGGTCTTGATTCTGGCCCATTACCACCCCTCACCCCCCTTCCTAGGGCTGCTATTTGTGCAGCAACATGGCAAACCAGCCTAGGGAATGCTCTGAAATAATTATTTTTATTGGGTTTTTTTGGTTCCCTGTTTTCAGCTGGATGAACTCCCCAGTTCACATGTAACTGCACAAACACGGGGGCTGACAGAAGGCAGGGAGGGGACCGTGGGAGGGCTGAGCAGGCAAGGGCAAAGCAATAGGACCTACTTCTTTCTGAATCCTCACCAGCTCAAGCTGGCTTAAAACGTTCATCGAAACCGGGGCCTGAGACCATTCCTCAGCCACCCACCCCACCTTCTCAAATCTCTCTTTTTAAAGTAATACTGTTTGCAGAGTTCTCCCCAGCTTGCTCCAAAACACAAAGACTCACCTTATCTGAAAGAGAAACCTTAAAACAAACAGCAGGCAAAAGCCTGAAGACTAACTGCTTTATAGTAAACCAAAATCTTATAAAACTGATAAGACATTCCTTGTTTTAAGTGCATACACGGTTCCTGTGTGAAAGTTCATTATAGTGGTGCTCTGCTGTCCCCACAGTAAACACCCAGCTATGTTTTCTGAAAAGTAGCATTACAGTGCTCAATTAGACCAGAAGAAAAGCAAATTCTGTAGATGCAGAATGTTTTACATTTTCCATGCTAAAAGCCAAGCGTTACATCTTTGCTTTCATGCCCATAATGAGTCTAATGCGCTGGTATTAAGTGCTCCTTGGAGAATTATCTCAGCAGACCTTTGCTGGGATGGGAGCGCAGCAGCTGGTGTAGCCAGCACTGGGACACGGCAGAAACTCAGACGCTGTTTTCCTGCCGGTATCAGCAAATTTGATTTATCCATAATAGATAGACATTATTAGCTAATATCTTACATGTAGAACAGTGCCACTCATTTAGCAGCAAGTTTCTGACCCACAACCCTTTGTTTTTAAAAAACAGTACAGCTTCACAGAATCACAGAATGATATGGGGCTGGAAGGGACCTCTGGAAATCATCTAGTCCAACCCCCTGCCAAAGCAGGTCCACCTATAGCAGGTTGCACAGGAACGTGTCCAGGTGGGTTTGGAATGTCTCCAGAGAAGGAGACTCCACCACCTCCCTGGGCAGCCTCTGCCAGGGCTCTGCCACCCTCACAGGAAAGAAGTGCCTCCTCATGTTTAGATGGAACTTCTTAGATTCAAGTTTGTGCCCATTTCCTCTTGTCCTATCCCTGGGCACCACTGAAAAAAGACCAGCCCCGTCCTCCTGACACCCTCCCTTGAAGTATTTATAAGCATTGATCAGATCCCTCCTCAGCCTTCTCTTCTCCAGACTAAAAAGCCCTAAGTCCCTCAGCCTCTCCTCATAAGGGAGATGCTCCAGGCCCCTCATCACCTTTGTAGCCCTCTGCTGTCCCCTCTCCAGCAGTTGTCTGTTTATTCAAAAATAAATGAATTGCATCCCTGCCATTCTGACCGACTCCTTAATGGCCTTTGGTGGGAAGCCCAGCAGTTGGATGTGTTAAGTTTCCCGTTCCCAAAGGCCTTTAAGAGAATCCTATCAGCATCTGTCATGCAACACAATGACAGAATAAACCCTTCTGTATCAGATGCCTGCAGTCCCATACCTGTGGGAATCTCTCTCATTATTTGGAGACCAGCTGCCATGCACCAAAAGGAGCCCTTGTATTCAACTGTTAATTACTAGACCTGTCGTAATCTAACCAAGTTAGATTACGTAATGTAAAGGCATTACAATAAGTCACAGTAACTTTCCCAATCACCTTTGTTACAGAAGTGGAACACAGCACGGAGATGAAAACTGGGCACTTAGGACTAGTTTATCAGCAGCGCTTGGAAGCCAGGACAACACACCACCTGAGCTCCTCAAAGCAGTCTGGTTTAGTCCTTTTCAATAAAATAAATAGGAAAACATGGAGCCAAGCTGATGCGTTAAAATGGTGGGCTGAAAAATCCTCAACCCATGCTTTCACTTTAAGAAATGCCTACACTAAATATAAAAAAAAAATATTTCTACATGTTCACTGTAGCAGAAACCTACATAAGTCGTAACAGCACAGAGGTATATAGAATTTGACTTTTATTACACAGAGTTACATTTTTAAACTGGGCTTTCCTTATGCTTCATAAATAGCAGCTTATCCCAAATGAGTTACTAATAAAGCATTTTACCAAATACAGAATAACGCATCTTGCGCAGACTATGCTTTAGAGTGCTCAGGGGTGGTTTCTTTAGCAGTATGGGAGTAGAACACTCACATTACCTCCTTGGACAGTTATCCAGGTATCTTGGGATACGGTAGCATATTTATCAACCTGTGGACAAGATGCAATATGCAACCATGTCTTTCACTTCTACTTAACAGCAACGCACAAAGGAGAGACTTCCTTAAGCTGTCACCAGCAGGGTGAGAAGGTATGTTGACTCCGGGGTTCCCAAGTCTCCCTCAAAGGGTCAGAGAAACAAGCTTTCCAAAGTATTTCGCCTCTAATCTCCCAGTAGGCAACTAACTATATGGCAAACAATTATTTTTCAGACCATCTCCCTGCCTTCGAAAGACCCCAACGATATGCAAATCAAGATAGAAATTCATTGCACTGTCCAAAACGTGCAAAAAGGGCTTAAGAGCTAAGTGACATCCTGAGCGCCTCATAATCCAGAGATGCAATGCATATCAGAGATTCAGTCCCTCCTTAAGTATGGCAGTCCTAATTTTCATGCCTCTATTATCCAAAGCCCTTAGCTAAGAAGCTCCTACAGTAACTTCAAAACACTTTATTCAGTTTAATATTTAACTCGATTTTGCAACAACTTGCTTTAAAAAAATCACTTCGTAAATACACATATCAATTCTCAGTGTTAAAAAAGATAAAGTGTCAACTCCTTATTTATTGGTTACTCATCTTTACAGGGGGATCCTTAAAGGAGCAAAAGGAAAACCCTTTATCGCGGCGAGGGGGGGAGGAGGAGGGAGAGGAGGGGAGGAAGGGGCCAGAATACACATACCGATATCCTATTGAAAACTCAGGTTTTCAGTAAGAAATCTGTTTCAGTAAGAAATTCTCCACTTGTCACAGATACCACAATTCTGTTGGCATTACTATCAGTATTTTCTTCCTTCAGTAGGAACTCCCCAAGCATCAGGAGGCAACGTTGCGCAGCATCGGTTAGGGAACACATCAAAGTTCATTTACTTGCAAATAACATTTCTCTCATTCTTAAAAGTTAACAACCTTCAATAAAAGGTTTTAATCAAGATGGAAAATGAGGAATATTTTCCCGAAGTGTCATTTTAAACTTTTATCCCTGCATTATCTTCTTTTGAATGCTGTAGCAATGGCAAGCACTTATCTCCTGTCTCTTACAGCACAGAGACTGCTCTTTCATTATCAGTTTTTTAAGAAGTTGTAAACTTATCTCAGCTGCTGGAATTCTTCAGAAGGAAAAAAAAATAAAAATCAGTAATGATGTACATATCATCTGCCTCTGGGAAAATAAAAACTGCCAGTGATACGCTGGGAAAGATCTCCTTAGACTCCTTTCAGTAGTTTCTCCATTCAGACTTCTTGCAGTAGTTTTGTTAAAACCAAGCAGTGTAATTTCCAGTAACATTCTACAGCAAGCTCCAAAAATACAGCTCTGCTCCAAACACCACCAGAAAATGCTATTGTAGGTCTCGTGTTCACAGCTGCTCGCCAATTGTGTCCTATCTGCAGAGCTTTCACGAAAAATTATAACTTTCCCCCACACACACTACCGAGACTTACAAATTCAGCCTAGGATTTTGATAACAGTACAACACAGAGGTAGTAAGCCTGCAGAACTTGGTCCTCTTCACAATTTTAGCTAAAAATTCCAAGTGTTTTAGCCAATGTACTTGGAAAAGTATATTCTGGAGTCTTTAGCAAAATCAAATAGGAGAGTAATACGTGGAACAGAACTCCTAGATGCTAAGAGCTAGCGTTCCACCGCATGAGGTATAGATGCACATGGGACATAAACATATCTACATCATATTACTGCCATGATGAGCAAGTCATATCGCTTCCCTTCTTCGCCTCAGTTTTTCCAAGCAGGTAATACTGACCTCTACCATAAAAGGCTATAATTCTCTACCTCCATCACCAGGATCCTCAGCTAGAAGGGAGCAAATTGGAGTTACAGTCCTGCTGCCAGAACTGTTTACATATTAGGTCATTATAATCATATATAATAAATACATTCATTAAAAAAGATAAAGAAACACAAAAATAACCTGAAAGAAAGAAACTGAACCAGGTAAACACACTCTCAAAGCCTGGTCATTCAATAGAAAAGCTTCTGCTTGTTTGCTCTTCTCCTGGCTCCACAATTCCCACGTTTCAGATTGCAACAGCAGCTTCCAAAGGAAAACAGACAGGGTTTGGTCTGCACTATCCTCTCAGCTTTTAACTCCTCTTAAGGAAGCAAAAGTGGGTTTTCTGCAACTCAGGAAGGGGACCTAGTCACCAGCTCTGAACAAAAAATAATAAAAAAAAAATATCAAAGAGCACCTGTCCTTGTGTCGCCCATTAGAAGACGTATGGCTCTGAAGTCCAAGCAAAGATAAATTCTCTGTACAGAGCACTAGCCAAACTCTTAAACTGTTGAGTGGGAAGACAGTTCCGCTGCACCCCCGAGCAAAGTGCCACCTCCTCATCAGTTCTCCATGGCACCCTAACCAATACAGCCGCAGGGGAAACGGGCACGGCGGTGGATGCAGCTCACCTTCACTGCGGCAAAGCTGAAGACATGGTCTGCCACGGTGTTCATAAAGCTAAAACGTTGAGACATCATGGTTTGGCTAGCTGGCCTAGAAGGTAAGCACAAAATTGGCTGGATTGCCAAGTTTGAAGGGTTGTGATTAAGAGTACAAAGTCCAACTAGCAGACAGGTACTACAGGGATCCCTCAGGGGCAAAGCTGCCTCGATTAGCAATGAGACAGCAAGGCAGAAGGCACCCTAGGCAAGTATGTAGATGACACCAAGCTGTGGGAGCAGCCAGTACATCAGAAGGTGGAGCTGCCATTCAGAGGGATCTTAGCAAGTTGGAGAACTGGGCTGACAGGAGCCGCATCTGTCTTTGAACTTACTGGAAAGTCTCATACCCGAGACAGAATAACCCCTTGCTACAGTACAGGCAGGGACTGACCAGCAAAGGAACAGGTTGCACAAAAGGAGCTGAATGTCCTCATGGACCAGTTGAGCAGGACTCAGCAGCATGCTCTGGCATCAAGAAAGGCCAAACGTACCAAGTTGCAATCGCAAAAGTGCGGCCAACAGTGGAGGGAAGTGGTTATTTCCCTCAATTCAGCACCTACAAGACTGCGTATGGAGAGCCACATTCAGGTCCAGGTTCTTAAATACAACTTGAGTCCCATGGCGTGTGTACTGAGATGGTTGAGGGATGGAGCATGGGAGGGAAAGCTGAGAGAGCTGAGCTTGTTCAGCCCAGAGAAGAGAAGGTTTTAGGGGAGAGCTAATGCTGTCTTAGCTACCAAGTAAGGGGGGTATATAGAAAAAAAAATATATATGTGTGTGTTCTTCTCAGACACACATACAGAATCAAAGACAACAGATAAGATATTAGGAAAAAAAATAGCTTTGCCATGAAGATTGCAGCAAACACACTGCAACAGGGTGCCCAGAGAGGTACCTGCAGAAGGACCTGGAGAGGATGGATGGATGGGCCGAGGCCCATGGGATGAGGTTCCACAAGGCCTAGTGCCGGGTCCTGCCCTTGGGTCCCACCAACCCCAGGCAGCGCTACAGGCTGGGGACAGAGTGGCTGGAGCTGCCTGGCAGAAAAGNGAGGTTGCTCAGCCCAGAGAAAAGGAGGCTGAGGGGAGACCTTCTCGCTCTCTACAACTCCCTGAAAGGAGGGTGTAGCTGGGGGGGGTCGGTCTCTTCTCCCAAGCCACAGGCGACAGGACAAGAGGAAATAGCCTCAAGTTGCACCAGGGGAGGTTCAGGTTGGATATTAGGAAAAATTTGTACACTGAAAGGGTTATTAAGCCTTGGAATGGGCTGCCCAGGGGAGCGGTTGAGGCACCATCCCTGGAGCTATTTAAAAGACAGGTAGACATACTGCTTAGAGATATGGTTTAGTGATGTTTTTTGTCAGTGTTAGGTTGATGGCTGGACTCAATGATCTGAAAGGTCCCTTCCAACCTAGACAATTCTATGATTCTATGATAATATGACATGTTCTCTGCTACAGACAACTAAGACTCAAGCAGAGCAGGGCTTCAGCAACCTACTGAACACATGAGCGTGGAATTGGAGAGATGATTTCCAGAGACCACTTCCAATCTAAATTATTCTACAGTTCCACACAGGCTTTCTGGATTGTCTCAACTTCAGATATATTGTCTATATAAACATTTCCTTGTATGTATCACACCTTCTCTGACTGCTGGAGAGCTGATGGAAAACGCTCTGTATCTCTTTCCTCCCACCCTAGGACCTGTCACTAGGAAGGACTGTTGTGAGGAAACACTTCAATCAAGCTTCTTTTTTTGATGCTGTCCTCATGTTCTGGATACTACCTCTCAGCCAAGGTTCCTGGCCCCTGATTACGCTCTTAGCTTCTCCAGTTGCAACAGGACAAAAGTGACCAGTTTACAGCTCTGCTGGGATGGGATGGCTGCCAACATTATCAGCAAAAACCAAGGACTGGAGCATTCTCTTGTTTCATCACTGAATGACTATGAGAAACAGCTGAGACACTGAAGCCACCAGTTCAAATGAGGAATGAGTACAGTAGCAACCAATACTTGAATTGCTTTCCTCTGCCACAGTAAGAGCTTAAGAGTCTAGGTGGAAGACAATAAATATTAAACTGAATGTTGATAAAACTATTTTTCAACCAAAAAACTATAATCTGAATATGTGCTGGAAATAATTATTGGCAATGAACTGGGTCCTCCAGATGTGACAAGAATGCAGTGATTTGGGAGTCCCTCAGAGACAGCAGCACAGATGCAGTCCATCTGCTGCATTCTCTAGAAGATTGATTCTTTAAGGACCAGAAATTTTCATATAGAAAAGAAAATTCAACTTAAGTTCTGCAGGAGCTAACAGCACTCATATGGGAAAACCAAACTTTCAACTCCAGGAAAAGTACGAATAGAGCATTCTCTGATTTCAGGTACCAACTGAGACGCAGCAGCTGAAACCTCCAGATATTTCCTTAAAAGACGACTTCTTCAGTAACAACTTACAATTATTTTACATTTCTTTCCTCATTTCCCTGGAGATCAAGGATAGTCCACCGGTGATTTCAATGGTGAGTTTCAAAAGAAATATTCTCAATTCAGACAACCCAGCTATTTCACCCAACGGGAAAAGTCACAGAAAAGCATCTATAATCTCACAAGCTTTGGAGCTGAATAGGCAGCGCTTCATTACTCTTGTAGCCATGGCTTCTTTGGGGGGCGAAGGGACAAGTGCATTTGTAGTGTAAGTTAGCTAGAAGGGGACAAAATCCTTGCAAAGCAAGGACACTAGTGCTCTCTCAGAAAGTAGAAAGTTCAGGTAGCCTCTCGAATTTTCTGCAGTCTAACTTGGAACACCAGCTCTTTTTTTTGTGCTAGAATTGTGCCACACATTACAGTACGAGAAATGACAATAACAACTTTGTTTCCCCTTGGAAACTGCAAGGCCAAAGGGCTCTCTACAAGCACAATAAAAAGCTAAAGGACCAATTATAGAAGGAGAAATACTGTAAAACAGATAAGGTGAGAAATTCTCCTGACAATAAGACAGAATCAATGGTTGGAGTTCTAGTTTTTCTGTAATAAAGACACTCACATTTCAGTTAGCACATCATGTTACTGAATATGCTTTTTTACTGCACAATTTTCATATTAAAAAGTTTATAGCATATTATAGGTTAGACACAACATTTTGTCCACACTAAAAGGATTTTTTTTCGCTCTATACATTTTCTCTCTTTTCAAATTTGCTTTCTGTCATAATTAGTTCATATGCAATAACAAAATATATTGTTCACCATTCCTCCCTGCTTACCAATACAAAAGGAATCTGAAGAGCACTCGGATTGCTACTCCCTGTCGAGGCATAAGCTAAGACTTTATTTTTGGCAGACAAGCTGCACCTTCATTGAAGAAACAGTTATATATCTCCATTTAAAAATACCAATTAGGAAATCTCATAGTACTATACCAACACATGCAGTCAAAACATCACTGAAACTACTGTATTTCTCGCAGACTGGAAGGATGTTGAAAACTTAAATGATTCACTTAAAGCTGATGTAAAGACGAGAGCTCTGCAATTTATGTTTTACTGTCAAATATTTAAAGGATTAAATCTAAATAAAACACACAATATAGAAGCTTCAAAGCACATGTTATCTTCAACATCTTATTTCCAATTAGCAAGTCAAAATAAAGAAGGCACGGAGAGCGTTTGGCTTCAAAAGCAGAGCTCTGGAAGAAATCAAGATTTTGGTTGGTTTGGGTCTCATTTAAGGTTGCTGCTTTCCCAAACTGCTGAAACTGGGTAAAATGGAAAGATTATTCTCTCTCTCAAAGGGGGGGAAATAGCAGACATACCACCATGTGACTGAGTATTACGTCATTCGTATTTACAACAATACTGAGCCAATCTGGCAGTTAAACTTAAAAGGCATTTTCTTCTGCCTTCGAGGAAGGGCATGGACTTGCCATAAAGGCAGGCTAACAGCAAAAAGGTTAGAAAAGGCTCAGCTCACAATTTTACTTGGCATGAGATCACAAAATCCTAAAAATCTTTCATTGAGAAGCATTTCCAGTATGAAGTTGGTGTATGAAGACTATGTCATGCAAACAAAAATCTTAGTGACAAACATCTAAAGAAGACAGCTCCTGAAAAGTACTTTTTCCAATTTTTAAAAGGCTTATACTTTATAAGGATGCAAGAAATCATTATTAAGACCACTTTCAAGATAGTAGGACAGAACAGATACGAGAACGAATCCTGTTTTTCCAAAACAAATTTGAAAGGCAATGCTGTTTCTGTGATATACCTTCACTTTCTTCTTATAACATTAAAAGTGCAAGACACAAAAAAGCTGCCTAAGACTTAAGAATACGATGAAAGCATACACAGTTTTAGAATACCTCAAGCTAAAATAATATTTACAGATAGCAAGCCAGAAGTGCTTAACAGGTCTCAATGCTGGCTTTCATTCATCCTATTTTGCATTACTGATCTTAATTAAATGAATTTGTCTTTTAAGGCATCATTCTTACTGTATTAAAATGCAAATACACAATCTTCAAAATTATTTTAATGAAGGAGAGGGTTTAATTTTCTAATTGACTTAAAATACAGAAAACATTAGTGATGGCTACAACCAGGAATGTTTTTCAGTGACCAGATCAAAACCATCCACCCTAATTGATCACATTTACTACCAGTATTTAATTAAACAAAGCATCAGGTAACACTTTTTTTTTTGTCCTATTCTTAAGGGGGGTGGGCAAGCAGGGAAGGAAGGGGAAGCGCCTCCTCCACATCCCACACCACATCCAGCATATCCTCTGACAAAAGCAAGAATGTGCAACACAATGACCAGCTGTACCACACTGTTTTGTTTTTTTTATTTAGCTGGTGTTTGCGATGTATTAGCTCCTATCAGGTCACACCACCACCCAGTTATAATGCTGGTTTTGCTCACATAAGCACCAAAATTCGATGCAGATAAACTTCTGAATTAAGCAGAGAGCCAACCTAATCATTTCCTCTTTCAAACAAGCTTTAAGAAGATTGTTAAATATTTATTTTCACAGGCATGCAAGGATCACTGAAGGTCAAAGACATCAGAGGTGTGATTCCCTTCCTTATCGCCCCTTCTCTGTATTTATTTCACTGGAAGGAGGCCTCTCTGCCACAACAGTCCCCTCCTCTCATCCATCACCCAGGACTCATCCTGCCTTCGTTCCCCTCGTTAGTTCCCAGGTCTCTGCCACCACATTTCAAAGCACCACCCCATCTGCTGCTCCTCGTATTTTTACCCCAGTTATTACTGATGCCTTTGTAGCTCTCCTCCTTCTTAGTTTCCTCCTCCTGCTTCTTTCCTTGTTTCACCTTTACCACGCAAATGCCTCATCAGTTCAGTAGCCCCAAACTGGAAATTAATTACTAAGAAGATAGACCATGCAATACATTGTATTAATTATTATTTTTATGCAAGCAATACCAGATCACTATTAAATGCATTAAAAATCTGGCTCAGATGCTTCTGCTTTAAGTATTTTGGTGTTACACAAGGCCTGACGTGGCGACAGAGCACAAGGGCAGCCAGACAATAAACACATCTTCTACCTGCCTATAATGGAATTCAAGCCCACAGCGATGAAGGCTTCAGCAGACCTAATGCAGACGCCTACCGAGTAAAGCCTGTCCTGTCCTTTCAAAGGGGGACCGTAATGGTTCTGTACTGGTTTTCACAGAATCACAGAATCTTCATGGTTGGAAGGGACCCTTGAGATCATCGAGGCCAACCACAAAAAAAACCCAACCAACCAAACAAAAAACACACACAAAAAATACAAACCCCACAAACAGACACAAACCAACAATCTCAGGCACTAGAGCATGCCCTGAAGTGCCATGTCTACACGCTTCTTAAATACCTCCAGGGACGGTGACTCCACCACCTCCCTGGGCAGGCTGTTCCAGTGCCTGATCACCCTCTCAGGAAAGGAATTCTTCCTAATATCTCATCTAAACCTCCCCTGCCCCAACTTCAGACCATTTCTTCTGCTCCTGTCGTTATTCCCTTGGGAGAAGAGGCCAAGCCCCACCTCTCTACACCCTCCTTTCAGGGAGTTGTAGAGGGCAATGAGGTCTCCCCTCAGCCTCCTCTTCTCCAAACTAAACATGCCCAGTTCCCTCAGCCTCTCCTCCTATGACTTGTTCTCCAGACCCCTCACCAGCTTGATGGCTCTCCTCCGGACACATTCCAGCACCTCAATGTCCCTCTTGTCATGAGGGGCCAGGAACTCAACACAGTACTCAAGATGAAGTCTTTTGTCCCAGCACAGAAAGGTACAATGGGGAAGGGGCAAAGGTTCTCCAAAACTAAAACAATCTAGGTGCAAGAGCTCTATTGAGTGCAAACTCCATGGTTTTTCAGCAGCCGTATCCATTGACGTGCTTTGAGAAAGAACTGCCTGGAGAGAGACTTGAAACATTCTGCTCTGTAAAGAAAAAAAACTATTTCTGCAGTCAAATTTCAGAAGAGGACTATTTTCAGCTCTACTGTTCAAAATTTCTCGTAAATGAGGAAAACAAACAACAAAGCTATCAAGACCAGCCAAAACCTGTAATCTTGAAGGGCCATCTTGTGACCCTGTCCCCCTCTCTATCTCGGCAAATACTTTGTTTAATGCTGCATTATGGAAAAGTTGACAATTTGAGCCACCTGCTGGGTACCAGCATCCTGAGGGGAAAAAAGTTGGTCATTCTTCTACACAAAAGCTGGTGAGAATTTTGTTGGTGAATTCAGTGGAGCAAGATCAGGCCTCCCCTTGCCAGCCCTGGAGGACAAATACTATTTCACCCTGAATTAGTAACAAGTTCACAGAAAAGCAGATTTTCGGAGTGTGCAATATTCAAACAAAACATTAGCCTGAACACACACACAAGCAAAATTACAGTCATCTTGCTTCTTTTGGATGATATATTTAGAAATCCTATTAGCTGGAGAGATCAACATTCTTATCTGAATTTCCAGGATGCTGTAACATGCAAAATTAGAGCAGCTCTCTTAAGTGGGTCAATTATCACCACTGCACTTACAGCAGCTTTTTCCCCTCCCTCCCTGCAGCATCCATAATGGGCATTTAGCACAAGGATTTAAACAGTAAGATGTTGCGTTGACACACGCCACAATGTAAAGTTCCATTCCCCTCTTCTATTTTCAAAATCTTAAAGGGAACAAAGAAAATCACCCACGTACAGGATCTCCACATACAGAATCCAAATTAAAATTGCCGTCTCCCTGCAGAAAGCTTCGATGACTTTCAGCAGCAGGGCGCCCTGCAGGATAATGTTAGTCAGCAATCACACTCGCTATTTTCCTGCCACATTTGAGTCATGCACAAACAAGGTCTATGGCTTTCCCCAGCAAGGGACAAGATGAGAACCTGAGGGCCACTAACTATCCCTCAGGTTCAGGGCCATGCAACCAGTCAGAAAAGCTCCAGGTTATTTTCTTCTCAAGAAGGAATTATCTTTAAAAGACACCACAAATCACCAGATGCAAGTGGAACAATTCACAGAATCACAGAATGATATGGGGTTGGAAGGGACCTTTGGAGATCATCTAGTCCAACCTCCCTGCCAGAACAGGTCCACCTAGAGCAGGCTGCACAGGATGGCGTCCAGGCGGGTTTTCAATGTACCCAGCATCACTTCAGATACTATGAAGACAGAATCACATGGGGTTGGAAGGGACCTCTGGAGATCATCTAGTCCAAACCCCCTGCCAAAGCAGGTCCACTCAGAGCAGGTTGCACAGGAACATGGCCAGGTGGGTTTGGAATGTCTCCAGAGAAGGAGACTCCACCACCTCCCTGGGCAGCCTCTGCCAGGGCTCTGCCACCCTCACAGGAAAGAAGTGCCTCCTTATGTTTAGGTGGAACTTCTTACATTCAAGTTTGTGCCCATTTCCTCTTGTCCTGTCAAGACATTTGAAGACATCCATAGGGGACTGAGAGATATGACACAGGACCTAGGGAAGCCCAGGATCTCCTGCAATACAGCTGGAGGCCAGGCAAGATACCTGAGAGTGACACAGCCCGGTCTCCTCCTGCTTGTCCCCAAGCAGAGGGCAGTAGCCAGGAGCAGCCCTTGCAGTAAGGAGATGCAGTGGGGAAGAGAACGGAGCCCACACAACGGAGCACACAACGTCAACAAGCACATGCAGAGGAAAATTTTACTTTCCCAGCAAGAGGAAACATGAAACACCTCACTCCCTCAGCAACGTACTTGCCTTATACGTATCTCTTTATATGGCAAAAAAGCGCGAGGCAGTGCTGCAAGTGAAAAATCATATGATTCTCCTTCACTCCATGGAAAAGGAGACTGAATATGCTGGCTTCAGGTCACGAGCCCTGCTGTTGAAATTCAGCAGTCCCAACCCTGGCTGGAGGAGAGGGCGACAGGGAGAAATTAAGGTGCAGAAATTAAATTTCTATTGCTGCTCCTGGCTGCCCTCTTCCCTCCACCTCCAGCATTTTCTGCCGTGGTACCGAATATAAGTGATCACACAAGCCAAGAGTTACCAAACACATCAACTATTTGGAAATAGATGCAAATAACATGGGGCAACATTAGCAACACCCTATTTAAGATGGCAATTTTTCATTAATATATTGAAACTCTCCCAGCTAAATTCCATCAACTCAAAAGCATAGCCATTTTAAAACTTAATTTTGAAATGAAGCAGACAAGGCTTTTCCGAGACTTTGAGTCCATGCAAATGCTTCATTAGGAAGCATTTCTTTACCAAGAGAGAGGTCAAATACTGGAACAGGCTTCCTAGAGAGGTGGTCAATGCCCCAAGCCGGTCAGTGCTTAAGAGGCATTTGAACAAAGCCCTTAATAAAACGCTTTAACTTTTGGTCAGTCCTGGAGTGGTCAGGCAGTTGGACTAGATCATCGTTGTAGGTCCCTTCCAACTGAAAATATTCTATCCTATTCAACCTTCTATGAAGTAAGACCTTGGTGTCCTTTACCACACAGACACAAAAATCTAGTGAACTAAAAAAAGTAATTTGCTTTTGTAAATATTACATGTATTTTTCACTGTGCAATTTAAAGTCCATTTTTAAGCTCTTGTGTCCTTGTCACACTCAACACTTGAACAAAACGCATTATGAATGCAACTGTATTTAATGAAAAGTAAAAGGTCAGTTACTAAAAAGAAAGTCCTTAACCAAAGGGAAATAGAAACTCGTTTTATTAACTTTCCTAACTACAGCTCTAAAATTTTGTTGATTAAAGTCTAATTTCAAAAGTTAACTTTTTAATTGGGAACACTAGGGCCTACTGGCTCCAGGAAGTTTTATTAGAGGTCAAAAGATTGCTGGAGATCTAATTTTTCATTTCTAAGAAAAGAGGAAGTCTTGCCCTTTTCCTTGCAAAGATAGACCTTGAAGTGATAGTAGGGAAACAAAGAATGTATCCATCAAAAGCTCTCACGGAGAGGTTATACAAAGCTTGCCAAGTATGGAAGCCAACAGAGCCTGCTAATGCTCCAAAGGAAATTAGCTGAACTTCTCTTGCAAAGGCCAACAAGGCAGAAAGGCTCAGTAGCTGATGGCTAATCTAGGATTAAAGAGACCAATTCCTTACTTCGTCACACATTTTCTGGGTAACTTGGAATGTGTGTCACTTAGCCTCAGTTCTGCACCTGGAAATGAAGATAAATACTCTCAACTTCCCTTTACTGTGACATGAAAATAAACACATTAAACCAGGAGCCATTCAAATAGCTTGGCAATAAAGTACAAGTTCTGCAGAGAAGTAGGAAATAACACAGTACTGCCCCATTCAGCAAGGAGATGCCCGTTTTGGTTTTTTTTTTTTGCTCCCCCCTCCCCCCCTCCAAATCCTTCTTGCCTGCTGGGATCATGCAACGCCTTTGTGATCTTCCTCAGACAAAAGGGAGGTTCATGGGGCAGAGGAAGCAGGGGAGGAAAAGAGCTTTATGCTTTCCCACCCAGTGCAAGTCTACATATAAGAGACACCAAGGCATAAAACTTTCTCCTGTCAGCCTTCTGCTCCCAATGCTCAAATCTAAGAGATTATTTTTCTTGAGATTTTTTGTGGAAAGGTTCTTCTGTGAACAACTCAAGAGAGATACCTCAACTTGCCTGCCTTGGACTAATGCCAGGAGGACCCCATCTTCTTCCTTCGACTACAGACAAAGCTTCTGAAGACCACCTAAATAACTTGGGCAACCTCAATCCCAGGAGGTTGCCCCAGCGCCGAGAAGCGGGAATGGCTCGGCGAGCCCCGAGGGATCAAGACTGATCAGCTTTACTGGAGGGGTAAAATCCTGCCCTGAATTTCCCTCCAGAGGCAAACAGAGGGATATTTGCACAAGATAGCTAGTGAGGAAACCTTGTGAGGAGCCTCCTCATGCGGAAAAGGTTTTATTTACTGTGTTCTAATAAGACAGGATTTGGTTTACAGCGAAAGGTGCACTTTCCAGAGAGCTTCAAAGGAAAAGAATAAATAGATGAAATAAAAAAGGTGCGTGTGTGTGAGGGATAAAAGACATTTCCCATGTAAAATGTAGCTGTAAAAACCCCCAGGTGGTAGCGTCGGAAAACGTTATAAACAAAATAGTGGACATTTGTACAGTTTTTCCAACAGTTGTGTACAGTAGAAAGGATTGTGAACAGAATGAAATGTTCCTTGATTAAAACAAACTGATATCCCACCTGGAAAATCCTGGCCAGGCTCTCATTGTTCCCGAGTGACCCCAGGGCAGCCATGGATTACAGCTGAGCCCATAAGTCACTCAAACACTCTGCCTGGCTCTTCCCAAGTTCTCTCTCTCGGGAACGGCAAGACCGGCTAAAGAGCCCTTTGTTTCCACTCAGACATATGTAGGGGGGGAAAAGCTGTTCAAAACATGAAAAAGAAACAACCGAGGACTGTTACTATTCCAAGAAACACATTAAGAACCAGAGTCTAAAATGCCGGGAGCAGTGGCAGTGCCAGCTGAAGTCAGATGTCAGTGGAAACGCTCAGCCTCCCTCAGCGCCTGGGAACGGGGTTAACCAGTTCCATCAAACCTGAGAATTTAAAAATTACTATCCCCTTCAGATGTATGTTGTTGCATTATACCTTTACTTCTGACACTGACCAGTACAGGCTGGGGGCTGACCTGCTGCAGAGCACCTCTGAGGAGAAAGACCCGGGAGACCCAGTGGACAATAGGATGACCATGAGCCGACAATGTGCCCTTGTGGGCAAGAAGGCCAATGGCATCCTGGGGGGCATCAGGAAGAGTATGGCCAGCAGGTGGAGAGAGGTTGTCCT
>VXAK01015262.1:37536-61711 GCA_013399435.1 Arenaria interpres
GGAGACATTCCAAACCCGCCTGGACACGTTCCTGTGCAACCTGCTGTGGGTGGACCTGCTTTGGCAGGGGGGTTGGACTAGCTGATCTCCGGAGGTCCCTTCCAACCCCATGTGATTCTGTGAAATTAAAGTTTTTTTATAGCTAGCTCAAAGGGATAAAAGATCTCCCAAATTCAGCCAATAGCTACTAAACCATCTTCCCTTTAAACCATTAACACTGACAAGTAATATAAGCGAGGCAAATGAAAAGCTACGTCAAGGTTACTGCATTGTGGGGTTTTGTGTCAAATAAGCTAATAAACATAAATTGATGTAAAATCATTTCAGATCTCAAATAATGTATTAAACTTTCCAAAGAAGTATAAATAAAAGCTGCACTTCAGATAAGTAAACTTTTATGTTATCCTTTAAGTTCTAGAAAATTTTTTTCAGATTAAAAAAAATGTGTTACTGGAATATTTTGCATTTTTGCATTAATTAAACAATGCATAAGAGCCAAGGAGAACATAATGTCTTCCTATTTCAGGCTGAGGTTTATTCAGGCATAATTCAGACTGCACCAGTAAGACTTGGCTACAGTTTTCCTCACATTTTCAGAGGGTGGCTGGTGACCTATACATTATGAAAAAAGAAGAATAAGCAGATACCCATGTCAGATAAATACATTCCACTCCCTCTAACTCAACTTAATGTAGACACAATTAAATCCTGTTTTCCCTCTCTTAATACTTCCCACTCCTCTGGTTTTGCCACAAGATTTCTTGCCGCTTCGGCTCCTGACTGTACCTCCCCAGGCCACATACATACTTTGTTCCTTCTACCATAACATTTCCTTGTCAGTCTTCAGTCTTTAACCTCCTTTCCTGAATTTCTCCCAGGTTTCTTTATAAGGCTTCTACAACCAACACAATGATAATGAAGACTTTAAATTATAATACTTCCTCATGAGTCTTCAGCCTTTAACCTCCTTATCTAAGTTCTTCCCAGGTTTCTTCATAAGACTTCTACAACCAACACAGTGATAACAAAGACTTTAAAGTCAGTAAATCTATTTAGCAGGGTTATAGAAATCTTGAAGCATTACAAATAACATAGGTCCTCTGTACACCACAATTGTCCTCTTCGCATGCCATCCTCCAGAAGACCAAAACCAAACAACTGCAAGGTTATTACCCTGAACGTCCATCCTCATTCTTGCTAAAGCATCTCGTCATATGGCCATCCTCTACATCTCTCTGGACCAAAGGTCCTGCCCCTTATAGCACATTTCTATATTGCCCAATCTAGCCTGGAAACAGATATAACATGCTGATAACGATCCTCATAAGCAAACTGCGGAGGCTTGAATGTATTTTCACTTCAAAGGTCAGCAATATGCACCTGTGGCTCTCAGGTTTTCAAGTTTCCAATGAAAGGGTAAGACACCAGAAAAGGATCTCGTATTTTAACGCTCAGAATCCATCATTTATTTGGGGTTTGTTTTTCAAAACACACTGAATTTTAAATGCTAAGAAAACCAAACCCCAAAAAGCAAAACACAAGCAGAAGCTGAACTCACTCTCCCAAAGTAACACAGTTAAATTCTTAATATCAACTGCAAAAATAAGTTGTATCTAATGGATTTTTTTAAATAAAAAAATCAATGCCAATAAAATTGAGCCAAACTGTCATGCCCTACCACTTCTCGATTCCCAGGTGACACAGTAACCATGCAGAGATAGAAGTACTTTGTGATGTTGACATAGAAAGACAGAGCCCATCTTTGCAGTCCTATTCATACCCTGGGCCTAATATTTGACATGAAATATCACACAGGCTATTATTTCTATTTAATGAAAATAGGGAAAATTCATTCAGGTATTTATGAAGCGTCAACCAGACCAGTACATCCTGCACACACTGAACTATTTTAAAGAAGGATATGTCAAACAAGCAAAGGATTATTTTTTTGTTTGTTTGCTAGAGAAGCTGCTGCACAGATGGCTGCTACATTACAACGCACCTACTTGCCTATTACAGCTCCTACTGCTTCAAATGCTTTTTTATCACTACTAGTGGGGAAAAATGGATTTGCATATTATGGCTAGGCTATCATTCAGTAACACCAAATAACGACTGTAAATAAATTACTTTTAAAATGTGATATGGGCATAAAAATGAAAAGCATAGCCAATATTCTTAATCAACACTGCCTTTATGGTAATGATAAGAGTTATACAGTTCAAAGATCACACAGAGATTTTACATTAGAAGAGACTGGAATAACAGGCAAGACTTCCTTTTAATTCCATCATTCCCGAAAAAACGCATTTTTTTTTAAACATGCAAATGCAATGACCACGACACCATCAGAAAGCACTAATTTTAGAATACCAAACGTAGTTTCTGAAACGAAAAAAAAATATTCTCCATCTTTAAAAAGAAAGCTAAGCTGTTCAACTGCCAAAATACAGAATTAAAACAGGAATCTAGAAAAAGCATCAAGTCAAATAGAATACTGATAGAGCACTGATATGCACGTACCGCTTTACAGAACTAAAATAACATAAAAGAAATTGTTTGATACTAAACTCCGAATTCGGCAACTGAAACACCACATTAAATAAGTAAAAGATATATAAAACAAATAAATTCAGACGGCCACCAGTATTTAAAACTTACATGAATTTTAATGAAATTCTACAAGACAGAAATAGGGATGGTCTAGAGGCAAGGACTACTTACTTGCAGCTCCAGCCTGTGTGTGGTCTCACCTCCAGCCACTGATTACCTGTATCATCTTTGAGCAAATTTCAGAATTTAATCAAATACCTTTTCTCCAAAACTAAAACGGGAGCGATACTGTGCTTCCCACTGGAAAATCCGCCAGAACTCTAATGTGTTCTTTAATGCTGATGCTACAGGAGGCTTGGAGTTAATTTTCTTTTATTTTAATAAATAAACACAAAACATAAAAAAAGCCCCACATCAAGTAATCCCTAGCAAAGCCCAGGAAAAGTGCAATCTTACACTAGAAGAAACCACTGAGAACAAAGAAATTCAGAGTTATTGACGGGAGGCAGAGTGACATTTATACTTCACACTTACCTTTGCAAATTTTGAAACAAGGTCTAACTGGGATAGTTGACTTGCTAAAAGTATGTCTGATTATTTTTATTTTTCAAATGTGAAAGGATACGAGGAGTTCCTTCTGTCCTACACACCAAGTAAAGACATGCAGCAATTACGTGGGTCATCTTTCTCCCCCGGGTTAAGTGTTTGCTTACAGCCATCTTGAAAAAATTAAAGGCAGTATCCAGACAATGTTGGTTGAGTTGAAGCTGGTTTCCCAAGTGGTGAATCTGACGTTTCCCTAGAAAAAATTAACAAGGAAAAAAAAAATATGGTTAACAACTTTGTAGGTAATGTCCTTTTGGGTAGGGTTTTTTTGGGGTTTTGTTTTGTTAAGACAAAACTGAGGGGGCAGATTTTGGATTTCCTCTCTGCATGAAATACAATAACCTCTTAAGTTTCAGGAACTATATATACTCAGCTCCCCAGGAAAAAAAAAGAAAATTCTAGAATTGAAATACATGCCATCAATGAGCCCTGGAAAACAAAGCCACAAAAATCAGCCCCAGAGAGGATCCAAAACACAGCTGAGACTTCTCAGGCAAAAGATCACACCCCCTGCTCCAAAAATCATTTGCAAATTGGCAGACTGGTTAGGTGTAGCAAGGAACTTCTGAAAACTGAAAGTCACCCCTTGTTGGACATTGACGTGCAAACAGAATCACAGAACCTTCATGGTTGGAAGGGACCTCTGAGATCATCGAGGCCAACCACAAAAAAAACCCAAAACCAAAAACCAACACAAAACAACCCCACAAACAGACACAAACCAACAATCTCGGGCACTAGAACATGCCCTGAAGTGCCATGTCTACACGCTTCTTAAATACCTCCAGGGATGGCGACTCCACCACCTCCCTGGGCAGGCTGTTCCAGTGCCTGACCACCCTCTCAGGTAAGGAATTCTTCCTAATATCTCATGTAAACCTCCCCTGCCCCAACTTCAGACCATTTCCTCTGCTCCTGTCATTATTCCCTTGGGAGAAGAGGCCAAGCCCCACCTCTCTACAACCTCCTTTCAGGGAGTTGTAGAGGGCAATGAGGTCTCCCCTCAGCCTCCTCTTCTCCAAACTAAACATGCCCAGTTCCCTCAGCCTCTCCTCCTATGACTTGTTCTCCAGACCCCTCACCAGTTTGGTGGCTCTCCTCTGGATATGCTCCAGCACTTCAATGCCCTTCTTGCCATGAGGGGCCCAGAACTGAACACCACACTCGAGGTGAAGCCTCACCAGTGCCCAGTATAGAAGCACCATCACTTCCCTTCCAAACAGAGGAGACGTTTTGCTGCAACTCTCCCAAAAGTGATGAAGTTTGCAGTTCCTCTGACCACAACCCAAGCTCACAAGGAAAGGGGCTCTGCTCCGGGTTTGCCCATGATCACCACTGATGGGGAGGAACTTCCTTCCTCTTGATGCTTTCGCACCCAAGCCTTCCTTTATGGCTTGGCTGCCAGACTGCTGAGAGTAGGTTGTGGCTTCAGGAAAACAAATGTGCCTTCGCCCTTAAATAAAACAATAAAATAATTAAGAAAAGTGTTTGAGATGATTCATGGCAGGAAGTGGTACAGCTGCTGGCACAGATGCGGGAAGCAAGGTCCTGTCCATCCTCAGAGCTCCGGCTTCAGAAGAGTGCGCCGAAAAGACAGCTTAAGAAGAAGATGGAGGAAGTCACAAGGAAAACAGAGCACTGAAGTTCCCTAGCACATCAAGACAAATCCTTTAATTCAATGTGCCGGGCAGATGTTTCCAGTATGTGTGTTTACAGGAAACGCTCGTCTGTTCCCATCAGAGATGTCAGGAGTAGCTTTGCTGAAGGGTGTACCATATACCTCGTGCCTCAGCCACCATTGCTCACAGAAAGCAATGGAGACCACACAATGCTTAACAGAACACCACTGGTCCCTGCATGGACAGCACATCTTAATTTTATCTAAATTCCTACACCATCCTCCCTCATAATGTTGTAAAAATGCTTAACCACCAAACAACCTTCTGCCAAAGACAGAATTCAGCTTTAATAAAAAGGGACTCCAGACACACAGCCAGGGTCAGCAAGACCCTGGCCAAACATGAGGTGCCACAAAGCGACAGCTTCTCCTTCCTGCACAAGTGGCAATTAGCATGCTCATCAACAAGATGTCCTTTAAGGCATGTTGGTCAACCACATTGCTCAACATATTCGTATGAAGTAGTAACAACAGGGGAAGGACACATCACCTTCCACGGGAGGTGTGGATACAATAAGCTACTCAAGAGTAATCCAAAGCCCGCTAAGCCAATAGTTTTTTCCACCGCCATCAGCAGGCTGGTGCTCCCCAGCCTCAAATACAAATACGACATCTTCCCAAAACTGAGATACTAACCAGCACTTACCCTCTCCTGAATTTTATTTCACACTGTACAACCTGTGTGCTGAAGCGGGATTAAGATTTTTCTGTCCCTTAAGAAAGAGTAAGTTTGTACTCATCTGTGGGCAAAAAAAAAAAAGCACACTTAGCCTTGAGAATTAAAACTCATTTTTGCAGTGGCAGCAGAGCAGCTTCCCTGAGCAACCATCCCCGAGCAAGTTCACCCCAGAGGCCAGCGTGGACCTGTAAGGCTACGGAAAGCCACCTCAACATATCGCCTAAGCTTCCTGTTTTATCTGGTTGTATTTTGCCATGCATGGCTGTGGAAATGAAGACAAAGTACAGTCACCTGTACAGATTTTAGGCACTACATGCAAATGTACAACCATTTAAAAAAAAAAACAAACAACCAACATTAAAAACAAACATGACCATGCCCATATAACCTATACCTGGGATACAGGGAAAGCCACAAGCCATCCCTTTAAGTAAGATGGTCCAATTCAATGTCCTCAAAGTCACAAAGGTAGCTGATAACAAGCAACAAATTCAGCAGTTTTAAGCATTGTCTGAATTTTGTTTTTTAAGTAAAGCTTTTGTAAAAATATAAAGAGAACAGCCTGGAGAAGAGAAGGCTCCGGGGAGACCTTAGAGCAGCCTTCCAATATCTGAAGGGAGCTACAGGAGAGCTGGGGAGGGACTCTTTGTCAGGAAGAGGAGTGACGGGACAAGGGGTAACGGTTTTAAATTGGAAGAGGGGAGATTTAGATGAGATACCAGGAAGAAATTCTTTGCTGTGAGGGTGGTGAGGCACTGGAACAGGTTGCCCAGAGAAGCTGGGGCTGCCCCATCCCTGGAGGTGTTCAAGGCCAGGCTGGATGGGGCTTTGAGCAACCTGGTCTGGTGGGAGGTGTCCCTGCCCAGGGCAGGGGGGTTGGAACTTGATGCTCTTTAAGGTCCCTTCTGACTCTAACCATTCTATGATTCTATGAACAGTGGTTCCTATGCCAAGGAAGAGCCACATGCACTCCTGAATGCTTCTTGGGCTAATGGTGGAACCAGTACAAAGGGCCCACCTGGCTCCACAAGGACCAGGACAGTGCAGATCACCAAGCAAGAAGAGGTGATGAGGAAGCTTCCCATGCCACCACAACAGCAGCAACTGATGTGGTGCTGGGTGCACACCAGAGAACAGTCCAAATGAGCTGGAAATGCAGAATAAGAACAAGACAAGCAACGAGACCCGTCCCATGGCTTGTTCCCATGACAAGGTAATCTTTCTCCCAGGAACAGCACTCCAGGGCTCCACACCTCAGAGGGCACCTCAGAAACAAAGAACACACCAGAAGAGGAAAAAAAAACAACGAAAACATTGAGAAAGATACTGACATTTGTTTCTTTCATCAGCTATTTTTCCCACTGAGCTGCTGCCATCCCCAAGCTACCATTAATATTCTCTAAGTACTAAACCTTTTCTTAATTTCAAGTGTTGAAATATAATTCAACATAATCCATCCTAGGTAAACAGTATGCTTGTTTGAGTAATACATGCGGTTTTAGCCAAGCTCTTCATCCAGTATCAATATTTTAAAATGCAATTACTTTAGGGGTAACCAGTCATTGTCTACTGACAAACACCAAAGAGATTTAAGAGCACAGAAAGGTACTCGTCCACGTAGGAAATGCTATTTCATTGGATGTCTCACTTAACCTTCGGCAGACCAGCAAAGGCTTTAATTCTGTGTGCTAGTACTCCCTCAAGCTGCTTTGTTGTATTATGTCAATCATATAGTTTATGGAAAAATAAGACAACAGCTACGCTGCCACTGATCCCCAGAATGAACAACTTAACACAGGACAAGAAGCATCTTAGAAATTATATGCATCTTGATGACTAACTTGGTTTTGTTCCTTATCTGTTTTGAGAGAGAAAGAAACGTACTACTTATAGCATCGCCTAAGATAAATATTAGCATTCTATAACCAGTCTCCTATTTATTAAAGAAAGATCAAAAGCTTTGTTGTTTCCCCACCACCCCCGTCTCTTGAATTTAACATGACAAGAAAATTCTATTTTTCGGTATCTTATGTAACACTACCAAAAAAATAGCTGGAAAAGTTAGCACGAGCAACCATGCTTCTGGATTTCTCCACAGGGAACACAAGATACCTTGTTTTCCTCCTGGTTCCTTCACAAATTGAAGAAGCATCTCCATTTCACATGTAACTCCAAGAAAAGGCAGGGATCATCAGCTAAATGGCTCTCATCCCAGTACTGCAGTACAGTACCAAACTTGTGCAGTGTCCTCATCCCAGGCAGATGACAACCACAAGTATGTAATTTTGTGATTTCCAACCATTTCTGCCAATCTCACCAATCTGACATTTCCAGAGCTGAAAAATGTGTCTCCATAATATTTTATCCAACTATAAATACAGCGATTTCATCTGTTGGTATTAGGAAAGCAGATGTTCATACTTAGAAAAACTAGGCATAAGACAATAACTGATCAAAATAAATTCTCTCTCCAATGCTCCAGTTACTAATGACAAAGAAACCTGAACAGAGACCAAACATCCATTCATACTGCCAGTTCTCAACAGGGACAGTCCTTACAACTGTGCAGTGGTAACCACAAACCTTGCTAAGCATTCAAGTGCCTTCTTACATGAGCGACTGCTCCCCCAGCAATATGGTCAGCACAGGGAAGGAGCTGTGGAGCAGCTGCAAGCTAGAGGGCTGGGAAGATGAGCAATTCCTTCCAGCAAACCTACAATACTGCATTATGTCTATTGGTTATAGATTCATAGAATGGTTAGAGTTGGAGGGGACCCTAAAGATCATCGAGTTCCAACCCCCCTGCCCTGGGCAGGGACACCTCCCACCAGACCAGGTTGCTCAAAGCCCCATCCAGCCTGGCCTTGAACACCTCCAGGGATGGGGCAGCCACAGCTTCTCTGGGCAACCTGTTCCAGTGCCTCACCACCCTCACAGCAAAGAATTTCTTCCTGGTATCTCATCTAAATCTCCCCTCTTCCAACTTAAAAAACCATTACCCCTTGTCCTGTCACTACGCTTCCTGACAAAGAGTCCCTCTCCAGCTCTCCTGTAGGCTCCCTTCAGGTATTGATAAGCTGTTATAAGGTCTCCNCACACTTCTCTTGATGCAGCCCAGGACATGGTTGGCTTTCTGAGCTGTGAGCACACATTGCTGGCTCATGTTGAGCTTCTCCTCCACCAACACCCCCAAGTCCTTCTCTTCAATCTGCTCAACTGTATTCACCAGATTACATCGCAGTAGTACAAACTCAAATTAATTGAACTGCTCTACTGGATGGAAAAGAAAAGAACTGCCGCACCTTTAAACCTTGTCATGCTCTGCATTGTAAAACAAAACTCAGGACAACAGCTTCCTGATTTCCTCATCCATTTTATCCAGTAGAACAGTGTTTTAAGAAGTCTGAGTGGACAAGTGGACACTACTCTAAAAAACTAGCAACTACTTCTCACTATTATAAAGGAATATAATTACGTGGAACACTCAGAAATAAATATTGCATTTTTTCTAAATTGCTAGGCAAGAATACGACATGCAAGACAAAACATACAGGGGTCAAACAAATCCCTTTGTAGGTGCATCTTTTATTAGTAACTTGCAATAACATTTGCCTCTTTTGGGCCTTACAGGTTTTTGACAGATCCTGGGATTCTGCTTTTAAACCAAAATAAATAGAGTTTTTAAGGTCAAAGCTTACACTACGTGCTGCCCTTGCAATTTAATGATGGCATTACAGTGGCATCTGAGTATCTTTGGGAAAAGGGCAAGGAACACTTGTCTTTTTAAAAAGGCAGGACAAGCTTACAGCAAGGTTACAAAAACCCTCCCACTTCCCTCGTCAATAGAACAGTAAAATTATTCTCCTTTAAGGAGCAAAAGAACAAAAGTCTAGAAAGTAAAAAAAAAAATTTGCAACGTATAGGACACATACCAAGCAGTTCCCATTTATTTCCCAAAGGCTCATCATACCACCGCGGTGGAGGGGGAAGCAGGGGGAGAAGAGAGAAAGAAAAAAGCTCACATTCCCATAAGCAACACACAAAATCAAGTTCCCAGGCTACCAAGTAGTAAAGTTTATCACGCTCCAGAATCCACATCTGAAAACAAAAGGCCCATTTCAGCTTTTAGTTCCGAGTCCACTGAAAAAAAAAAAATATCCTTCTACCCATCTAATCCCAGCATGCTGGAAGAAACACCATTATCTTCTCCAACGATGCCAACCTCAGTTAAGACCTGAACTGACAAGTTCAGATAGGACCACTGAATGCTATCATCCTTTGATTTCAGAAAACTTCCATTCTTTGGATGGAGGAAACAGTGGTTATTACAAAACAAGATATGCAGGCTAGAAATCACTGTCACAAAAATAGATTTGCAGAAAATCTTGGCAATATTAAATGCTTACACAAGAAGCAGTTGACAGCAAAACTGCAACTTAAGTTATAATAGCAGCAAAACAGAAAAATGGAGAAAAATCAGATCCATTCTTTACAAGCAATTTTCTTTTGTTTATGATCTCGTTACTAGAGAAACATCTTGTTCTCCTCCCCTATTCAAGAGGAATCATACCTTTTTTTGGATCCCTTAAAAGTCAGTAACGTCAAGCAGCTACAGCTATATATTACTCTCATCTGGCTTCTGCCTGCTCATCCACAACCCTCCCCTCCGCCTGACAGAGACTGTTACACTGCTATTTCAAAGCCGTACTACTCAGTACGAGGCATAAGTTTCCAGGGAAATAACAGGCAGTAAACAGCCAGAGCTTAAATGAATTGTTATTACGATACTAAACTGCATCATCAAAATCCAGGCATATAGATTTTTCCCTCCCACCCCCCCTTTCTGTAATTTGCTCGAGGGGCCGTGGAAACTAGCACTACCTGAATCAGGCAATGGAGTCACATAAACAGCACTAATCCTTTTCTTCCAAAAAGGATTGTTATGGTAACAAACACTAGATTCTATTAAAGGAAACATTTTGGATGTTTTTTGCTTGGGTATTCATTTCCAGAATTTGAATTGCTTTACCGACTGAGTTTTATGTGAAGATTTTATTCTCTATTTGCGTTTTCACTCTCTTTATCCTTCTTTGAAAACGGTCCCCAAAAGAACTCCTGAAAAAGGGGAAAAAAAAAGAGCAGGTTTTTATGGCTGGGCATCCCTGCATGCTTTGTCATATCTTTCAATTTCAGCAAGCCCTAGCTCAAAGCCTGAATGAATTTCCTGCTCTTTGCTCTATGTCAGGCTTCTGTGTTACTTGTATTACAAATAAGTGAAATAAACAAAACCAAAAAAGCCTCTACAGGGAAAGTCCAGGAATATCAGTATGGCTACTCTCATGAAGGCTGGTCCCAGAACAAGGGTAGAGTTCCACGACCAAAGACAAGAACACTTAGAGCTCAAACAATGGGGCGTTACAGCAGTGCTGACCCAGCACAGTAACAACTTTAATTTTATTAAGGATATGTAAGACTTATTCCCAGTAACACCTAACTGCCTACAACGGAAAGCGATGGACGTGCTGGCCTCATTCCCACACCCTACCTAACTTCAGCCTAGCCCCAAATCCCCACTTTGCCACCACAGAATTGCACCCCACCTCCCCAGACCCACGCTCTTCCACACAAGAACTCTCCAGTTCCTCCACGGGATGTGTCTGTCCCAAGGCTGAGCAACCTGGAGTCCACGCACACTCGAGTCCCCCTCCGACTGATGCATCCCCGTGCCTGTGTCACCTGGCAGACCCGCTTCGGGGACTTGCCCAAGGGTCCAAGGGTAGGCTCTGCAACGCTTATCTCAGCAGATTCCAACAGTTCCTGGCCCTTTCCCTCTGATACTCACCAGCTGGGCCAGCACAACTGTTTGTAGGGATGCACAGAAAACCAAACCAGTAAACTGATCCTTGTGATAACCTCAGGATATAAACCTCATGAAATAAAAAAAAAAAAAGACTTAATCCAGACCTGTTTACTGAAGGATTGATGCCTCCGCTTTATCTTCTTAGGGCCAGCACCAGACTATCTCAGCACAGTGACCCACATTCAATTTCTCTGCCTGCTGACAACAACCCAACCCATCTATTTTGCCTCCCATGAGAGTGCCCCGACTACCAGGTGCAGCTCCCCATCTCTCCCAGTAAAGCCCTTCCACCACACGTCAAACACTCGTTCATTCATTCAGCTAAAGAGAACTTAGCATGTATTTTCAGGATTAATGACTTAAAAATTCAGGCAGTGGTCAGTACTCCAACCACTTCTTAAATATTTGATACTAAGCTACTTTTCTTTCACCTAGAAAATCTGCTGTTGACATCTCTCTTCAGCACTTATCCTTACTTCTTTAAGTATTCATTCCCTCAAAATTGGCCCTTGTATTCCATCAATGTGAAAAGCGCCCACGTAACTCTCCCCACCTCCCTCCTCAAGCACTTTTTCCATTCCCTGATTATATGATACCGCTTCCCACATGGACGCCCTCTTTGCATATACAGCAACTGGCTATTTGAATTAATTTGCCTTACCCACTCGGAGAAATTTGGCATCCTTAAGTGGTTCCTCTGACTTCTTGCATCCGCTTCCCAGAATTCTGCTTCCCTCGCACGTGTTACTTCTACTGCTGCCGTTTAATCCCCGTTATCCATCTAACTGCTGCTCCCGCTTCAACAACAACAACGGACTAGAAGCCATAGGGTTTATTCATCTATTTATTCATCTAACCTACTGCTAGCCTTGCCCCATCGTCCTTAAGGCAGCACCTTGCTTGCTTCTTACCCCTGCTTAGTTTTTGGGTTTTTAGCACATCTAAACAAGTTCTTGCTTATAAAGTCCTTATTGAAGTTCACTTCCGGTGTCAAGTTGGAAAACCCGAGCCAACGCTGACATTAAAAAAAAAACAAACACCAAAAACCCAACAAAACCCCAGGGTGTTGATTCACTATCATCTGAAGCTATTGGATCACAACTGGTTTAAGTCAAGTTAAAGCCCAAGCTGTTGCTGCAGACAGCACTCCCACCCCAGCATGACATTTACGTGGCCACATGCTGGTACAGACTGATTTTGCTCTGCTCAAAAAATCAGCCCAAACAACAAAAACTTAAATTTTCATTGGGACCCAGTTCCCTCCTATAACTCAACAAGGAGCCTTCCCAAGCCCTAACGGCAGCAGAACACGGCTGGGGCGAGGAGAGATGCTGTCAGCAGCAGCGGACATGTGGATGGACTTAAAACAAAATGTGAGACTGCAGCCTAAATGGGTCAAAGAGAAAAATACACACTATCCCTCCGCTTCCTCCTGCTTCCCTCTCACTGCTCCCACCCCTCAATCCCCCTCTCATACGAGCCTACTTATTACACAAAAGTCTGACTTAGCACAGTTTAAACAAATGCTAACATACTCATTAGTTGTTTGCATATTAGAACGCTTCAGGTCATTTAAGATTAATTTTGGAAGCAAGCAAATACGGACTTTAATTCCAAAAGTTTTGTCAACTGCTTTTTTTTTTACTCACGTAAAATTTGCAGCTTTTTCATAGTTGACAGCTGGAATGCTGTACTACTGGCAAGAACTGTGAGCATCTGTATGATTAATGTAGCATAGTCTTTTACGTACCTGACATTAAGGGAATTAGAAAGAAAAATTTAAGATAGCAAGAACTTGAGGTAGCGGTAGCTTTCAGCATGCAAGATTTCTTTCTGAAAGCACCATCAGTTCGGCTTTGCTTTAATCTTCCTCTGTTTTGTTTGGGCAGTGATTTTTTTTTTAAATTACATTTTAAATGACAGTTATTCTTAGAGATTTTTCTCTATCTATATACACATGTAAAGCTTTCTCCCCACACTTATCAATTACCAATTGTTACTCTTGTCACAACAAGAAATGAAACATTTCTGCTGTCACACAGCATTACTACTGATCCAAGCACTACCTTCAAGCATCCAAAATCATTTCTACGTAACTGCAAGAAAAAAAAAGAAAGATTTGCTCATGACATAAATTGACAGTTTTGAAAAGATCACTTTTAAAAAGTTTTAAAAACCCGTAATTCTAGCATCATTAGAGAGATCAGAACTTGTTTCATACCTACAAAGCAAAAAGCATTTAACAAACAAGCAACTGCCACCAATCTACACAGCTAGAAAAATTCAAGAATACAGCACAATATAGAAAAAAAAAAATCTGTTACCTATTGGTAAGTTATCAGAATCTTCAAAACAAAATAAAAATGAAGACTCAACACGATCGGATCCATTGCTGCAATGGAAAACTTTACAGATGCAAACAGCGCTATAAATCAGTGCAATGTTATCTGCTCACTGACAGCAAGTTCTAGTGCCTTCCCTACCTATCAGGGCTTTTGCAAGCCAAAGAAGAGTGAAAAATGACAGGAGCCATTTTTGAGAGTCTTACAGGCACCGTGGGTACAGGCAGGAGCCCTGGGAGTCAAGGTGCTTTGCGTGGACAAGGAGAACACAGGAGCTGAAGGTATCCCCCTGGCCAGAGCCATCACTGAGACCAAGGGGACAGTAACAAGAACAGAAGCAACTGAGATACCACAGCCAAACAATTACCACTTCTCTGTTAGCTAAGGTCACGCATACTAGAACTGTTTAAAAAAAATAATAAAAAATATATCTTCTTTAATCTACCTTCCTTTTTATAAAAGGCGAGTGCAGCCTTTCCTTTTTCCTGCCAAGAGGCTCTTGAGTACCTCTGTGAACCTTCCCTACTTTCCTTGTCCACCTTTAATACTCACCTTTTATAACACATCTGAGAATTCACCTGTCCTCAGCCACGTGCAAAACAATTTTCCTCCCTTAGAGTTCAGCCCTGCCCCTCTGCACGCCAATCATTCTGTCAAAATACAACTGTTAGTGGTTAAATTATTTCCACTCTCCATCATCCAACGTTGTAGGCAGGAAAAACTTTACTGATAGAGACTAATACCTGCTCTGCTTTCAACCCATACTTGACTTTATATTGCTGCTGCTCCTCCTTCAGGGCTAAAAAAACACCCGTGAGCCCAAAGCTACTCTCAGGTTCTGGTTATAGGGTTTTTCCTCTTCCCTTCCCCCCTGATTCTACACACAAATTTAACAAAGGGAACTCTTTCCCCATCCGGACCTTGCCCGACTGACAAAGATGATGTATGCAGTCATTCCAAAAAGTAAAAATTTCATAAATATCAACTAATGGGCAAATTTCTGAAATCCACTGAAAAAATGGAAATACGGTGAGAAGGCATCAAGGGAAAAAGGATGCAGAGAGAAGTAGTTGAGGGGGGTGATGAAAAAGAGGCAGTCATTAAAGATATCAAAGGGATAAGAGATAAAACACGATCTAAAAATGGAAGCAGAAAGAGAGAAGCAGCAAAATCAAGCTGGGAAAGGCACAGAGACATTACAAAAAGCAAGAAAGATTTTATTAGGTTAATACTTATTTAAAGTATTTCCATACGAAGCTGACAAGAACGGTCACATAATTCCTCCTTGATATGGAAGGGATAAGAAAACTGGCAGTTAGGTAACAGAGCATCAATCTTTACCCAGGCTGCAGCTAAAGAATGAAATCCTGCCCTTAGTTTGTCCCTGGCAGCCGAGTCCATCAGCTACAGATAACAAACAAGGAGTATAAATCTGGAGGGGCTGCTCTCCTTTACCACTAAAAAAGGCCTGTTTATATCAGAGCCACAATTGCCCCCCCATAATTTTATCCGTGTACTGCCCGTAGATGAAGGAAGAGGTTACAGACAGCGCTTCAGCCTCAACTTTGCACCTCCTTCCTTTTTAAACTAAAAATAAGTGAAGGTTGCCACAAATCTCAGCTAAACAACGTAGTGAATCTGTGATGCTATTTATCAAGCCAGTCTCTTGTGCTATCTGCTTCGGCTTGGAGCTGAAAGGAGATTTATGCTTAAAGAGAGAATGCACATATTTCAGGAACAGCCCTATATTTCTTGAAACAATAACATTTATGTAAGTCAGATGTACAGGCTGGTCCAGAAAAGACTTAAAATTACATCTATGTATTTCTACTGAGCCAACATGGCTCTCTTAGAAAATATTTGGCATATTTGAATAATATCTGTCTGTACGCATGCGATCCCTTCCATTTAGATGAAACTACATACAGGATGTCATCAGCAACTTTTCTGGGAGGAGGGAATTCTCACTAGACTTTGTTCTCCTCCTCAGAAACCCTCATCACCCTAGAATTAAAGAAGGAGAGCATGGCGTTGTGGATAGCGGGCAGGGGACCCTGGGGACCCAGAGATTGAATTTATAGCCTTCACCAAATTACCAAGCGTGATTTGTTAAAAGAAGAGCAGAAGATGCTAGATTTCTGGAAGACAATGCGGGTTTAAGTCATAAATAGATACAAGCATGAGTTCACGCCTAAGGACTTATAATGTGAAATTAAAGGAAAATGTAAGCACCACGTTAACAGGAACTTACAACAAAACTCATTGGACCTCATAATAGTTTCCCAAGGGAACCAGTAGAAACCCCCACTGCTTGGAACATATGAATCCAGGAAGGGCAAAACACAAGAAAAATCCATGATATGGAGTGATCCCGTATAAGGAAAATTGGCTAAGATGATTTACTAGGTTAAAGTAAGTTCTTATGCTTTTGCAAAACTGAAAAGCTCCAGAGACAGAACCATTCCGAGTGTACAGAAGAAGGAAAAAAATCCCCCCACGCTCTCCTTCCCAAATAGACATCTCTGCTGGCTTGGTACAACAGCCTTCAGACCAGACAGAACAATACAGACCCAACGTCACTCAGACAGACCAGCTTGACCTGAACAGCAAAGATCCACCCACTCAACTTCCCACCTCTTACATTCTCTTCCCTAGCCACCACTCCATTCTAGTTTTCCTAAATTAAATATTGCATTAACACCACACCCCACAAAAAAACCCAAAACTCAACACTTGTTCAGGTAAAACAGTCTGAGAAATTTTGTCCATGACCAAATCTTTAGATACCAACTTGCTTTGCTCTTCTAGGTGATCTACTTGTCTTTGGCATGTCAGGTCTTAGTAGTTAAAGAAAATTGTGGGTAAGCACAATTACATTTTCCTGTTCTTCATGTGCTAAACCTCAAAGATCAAATACAACAGGGTTTTTTTTTCTGTGCAGTATAACTCCAAGATAGGATGTGAGATCATCCATTAAACATACATATCCAAGACTAGATGCATTATTAATTCATTTTCCCCTAGGTAATATGGCATGGTGAAAAATAGCTACCAGAGAACATACTGACTAAAGACTTAAACAGAAATCAGTGGATTTATGTGATGATTGCTATGCAGCAACCTAATGGATCTCATTAAAGGAGACATGGATTCTTTTCCCCTGACACTGTCACTGCTCCTACAAAGCAGGCACTGATGTTCAACACCAGGAAGAATATTGATTGCAACCTACCCCAGAAATAGTTCTTACACCAGTTGCTAAGAATGATCTATCTGAATTTTATACTGTCTAGAGTCTGACTACAGACAGATCTCAACTTTAAAGTATCTTTCTGATTAATTACAGTGTTTGGAAAAATATCTTTTTTTTCTTTTAAATAAGTTAAATATTATATAAGGCTAAATAAGGGTTAAATAAGGCTATAAAACATCACCTTCCTCAGAGTTTCAATTAGGCAGGTGCTGTAAACACCAAAATGAGCTTTTACTTGCTGTTGTCCTCTTTGACTTTGTGGAGCTGCAATCAAGGAAGGTGCCCTAAGGAATCACTTAAACATCAGCATCATCTTGAACCAAACTAACATATTGCTGTGGTAGAGTTCATAGAGTAAATTCTATTTACTGACCTCTTTTAAGATCCACAAGAATAAACAAAAACTTCAATCAACTGCCTGCCTCAGACCTGTTTATGCTACAAGCAGCTCTTCACTGAAGGCCTCAGAAGTTCTACTGCTACATTAATCACCCTCAAGGACCACACTATTCCTCTGCATAACAGTTACAGTCTGGTCCTTCCTCCTTCTTACCTTTTGTATTTTAACTCTAGAGTGTTAGGAAAAGTGGGCAGGCAGATGAAATTCTGCCTAGCTTTGTGCAAAGTGGCCTTACATCCACATGTCCGTGGCTCTAGCAGCTACCATAGCGACAGGACACACTGAAGGACCACATTTCTGCATGGTCAAACACCACCCTCCTACACCATCCTATAACAAGAAGTACGGGTGCCGCTTTGTTTAATCCAGCTTGAATTATCATAAGTATTCAACTCCTATCGAAAGTCATGCTCCTATGGACTTGAAGCTGAACTTGGCACAACCAAACATTTCCGAGGGCCCCAAATCAATTGTGGCTTTAGCTTCTGGTAACTGTGCCTCTTATCGTTTTGAAATCGCAGCCCTCAAATCTCAACAACATTTTGTTCCAAGTGGCTGTTATGATGTTGTCTCCCTCTTATGCTTTTTCCACAGGCTAAATCAGGAACAGGTCTCTGACATAAGGATCCTTCTTCTTAGCTTAACAGTAAAAGAGCATGTCTGGAGGAGACAAAAAACCCCACATGATTCTCTGCCTTGAACCATGGAGGCAGGTGGCAGTTCGTCACTTCTTCTGCGAGATAGAGGAGACAAACCACTCCAAATGTACTCTTTGAAGAGCTTGATTTTTGTTTTCATGTCACCACTTGCTCTCCCTTATGTTCACCTTTATCTTCCGCTGAAGTTTCCTTAGTTTCCTTTAATATTTGATATTAAATATTCAGTGTCACTGTAATCCCCACAACTTGACTTTCCCGACACAACAAATCAATGTTTCTCAGAAATCCAAAACAACCTCAAAGCTTTATTCTGCTGTGTCAAAGACCTTGATCAACGTCGAGTTTCCTCTTCTTCTTAAAGCTGGTATCAAACACTGCAATGATCATGGAATGAAATTTGTTGTATATGTCAACTCTAAAAGTACAGAGCGTAAAGAGCAGAGTTGAGGGGAAAAAACTACCCACACATACAGTAGGAAAACTGTCTAGTTAACAGCAAAAAGAGCACTTGAACACCACTGTAATCCTCCAGAAAGAATATTAATTCTATTCCCTGTTCTCTAGGATCTGAAATAGGGTGCAAACTACCCTTGAGGAGATTCTCTACCATGAATGCATGGTAGACTCACCACGGACCAGGAACAGAATAAGACAGAAGTATGTTTATGATCCACAGGATGTCCAACAACTTTATTTTTACCAAAGCTACAGATACCCACTTGCTCTCAAGAAAGAAGCTGGCAGCAAGCAAGAGTTAACTTTTAGTATAGGGCCAGCTGGAATAACACAGACCACTCAGACAACAAACGTCACCTCACAAGCACCCTGGATTTGTTCCAAAAATCACTTGAAAAGTAGTATTCTTTCTTGACACACTCAAGGACTGATTCAGCTTGGACCAGAAGCAGTAATTTTTTTTTTTCCTAGTGAATGTTAGGAACCATAGTTTCTAAATCTACTTTGAGATGATTTTGAATAGTCTCAAGATAGGCATTTTCCCACAGTATCACTAAGCAAGCCTGTAAATTATTTTCCTTGTATTTAAGCTTAAAAACAAAGATTTCATGTGGCTAAAAGCCATCAGACTATTTCCCCACCTCCCAACAGAAAGTAGCCTTTAGGTATATAAATATATTTTTTAAGGTGGAAAGGGACTATATTTGCAAAGCTATTCACCCACGTTAGTACTGCTATGAAATCACTTAGATTTCAGCTGACATTCAATAATTTTATTTCTAGCTATTTCCCTGAGCTCAGAGAGCTTTCACAGCCAGGGAAGTAAGCAAACATAGCACCTGCTTGGATTTGGCAAGCTGCATGGGGCTCAGAATAATAAGGCAATCCCTCTAAAATCTCCCTCATTTACAGACACCAATTTGCTGACGATAGGAAGATAGCTGCGCTCACCTTGGGAAATGAGGATGAATCTGGATTAGGAAATACTGAGGATTCATCTCACCTTTAAAACAAAGGCTGGTAGTTAGAGAGGAGTGAATGATAAACTAGGAGCTATTACTGAGTTACTGCTTTTTCATATAAAGCCTGCTTTCCTCTCTTCACAGCAAATTTATGTTAAGAAACAGGCTAGAACACCCAAAAACTGCAGCCTGAAGACTAGGTACAACTGGAGCAGCACTTTATGCTATTTTTTTGTAAGAACATTTTCCTAGTCTTTCAGGGATTAGTAGTCTACTTTCTTCTTTTATAATGAATCAGGTAAAACATCAGAGGATTAAGTTACCAGAGACAGTTGAATGGGGAAATCTAATATCCCCTGTCCAACCCACCACCACCCTTTGGTCCCAGTGCTCCTCAGGTTTTGTGCTAAGCCACAAACCAAGGGAAAAAGAAAAAGCAGACAGTTTCCTACAGGGATCAGCCAGAGGCAAGGAAGAGAAGCGAGACAAGCGCTGGCAAGAAGTTCAGCAGTAGCAGGCTTTGAGAGCGGTTCCTCAGAAACATGCAACTCCTCTGGTACGTCTAAGATGCTACAAAGAGTTTGGAAGCAGAAGTTTACAGCTGTCCGTGTTCCCCCTCCAAACATGCAGTGTACATATTCCATAAGTGAAGACATCGATCTCCCAACCTGATTTAGAAAATGTCTTTTCCTATGTAAAATGATTTCTATGGGTCTGTATAAGCTTGCATATACATGCCCAAAAGGACCCAGAAAAGCATGTACATGCCCAAAAGGACCCAGAAATGCCTTTCTGCATCATCTGGCCCTGAAAATAAGTGCCAGGACAACTGCTAAGGCTGAACAGCCATGCTTTAGCACCCATCCTACACCATGAGACCATGGCTGGAGTGTTTATCATCTCCCTGCTAGGCAAAGCAACATTACGCTTTCTAAAAAGGAAGAACATCAAAGATGGCCATGTCTTATACATCAACTTTGCAAGGACGGGAAACAAGCGACCTTCAGATTCAGTAAGTTCTATACTGCTATAAAAAAAAAACAAACACAAACAACAACCCTCAGACCAGACCTAATGACCAGTGTCTGGAGAGCAACCCATTCTCAGAAATTCATCCTAAACAGACTACAAAGCAAAGCATAAACTACTGAACCTTACACAACTCCCTCTGTAGCGGTACTAAGTTCATGATTCCTACCAAAAAAACACACGGAATGCTTTCCCTGAATACTGATTTATAAAGGCAATCAAACAGCACATCTAAGGTACAATGTAAATCCTGTTCACGCACATTGTCTATAATGAATAACAATCATACACGTGTGTTTAATTCCTGTTCATGAACCCAGCTGTGTATACCCCCAGGAACTGGAACTATGATCCTAAACTGCTTTCCTAATATTGTGCATTTCATAATATACTACCCAGAAGTATTACTAATGAATCGCGTGGCTTTACAGCACATAAAGGAAGAACATACAGGCTTTCTTCTAAAAATCCCATTCCTAATTGATTTTATTAAGAAATCATTTATAGGCTCATTAGTATAATACAATTTCTTAGGGAATCACACATTTGAATATAATTAGCCACTTGTTTTGTTTCACTAAGTGCTAACAACCTTTCTTTGAAGGAAGACCCACGTTTGATTTTTCTATTGTTCAAACTTAAGAGAAGCCTTTTCAGGTTGAAAAGGCAGGAATCCTCTGAACTGACTGTTTAACAGTTAAGCCATCAATTTCCTTTTCACTTAATTTATGCTTTGTTTGTTTGGGACAGCTTTGTTATTAACAGTGTGAAGGCTTGAAATCTAGGCGATTAAAGCCAGACTTCTAGGTACATATTTGGGAGTCCAAACGATAATGCCAAGCAAACACAACTCCTGCTGACATCCAAAGCAGATCCAAACAGCATAGCTCAACAACAACAAAGTAAAAAAATGGTTTAAACATGCTGAATCCAACTCCTTGCCACAGCACTGGCAACCTCACCAACACCGAACTATGCTGTACTTTTTGCCTCTACTTTATCAGTGCCATTTGCTTACAATTTCTATTAGAAAACAAAGGTGGTTTTTTTTAAATCACTATGTAGGAAACAATATCACCCCTTTTTCAAGTGTTTCATTCTCAATGTAAAAGAATTAAATCTAAAATGATAGCAATAAAAATGCCTTCAGGAGAGGTATGCATTTGGCAACTCTTCCCCCCCCTCCCAATTTCTTAAGTTTCCTTCATTTCAACCTACATCATTGATGGTACTTCGGTTTAGCCTATGCAGACTAGTACTTAGTTGTCTTTATTGTCCAAAAATCAATTATTTGAATAAATAATATTTGAAAAAATAATAATAACAAAAAATCTTCATGTAAAGGAATAGCTTGCAACTTTAAACTCATGATTTCTCATTCCACAGTTTATCCATAAATAGCCAGCTCTGCAAAGTCTTAGAAAAAAAGGCAACTTTCCGTACAACTATAAAGGAGAACATAATTAACTTTATAAAATATTTCTTTTTTCTAAGTAAGAGGAAGAATATTACATTTATTGAAGACATTAAAAAGAAGCTGTGTATTAGGGGCCTGGGCTTTTTAGGTTGGATGAGCCTCCCTCTCGTGCAGGCTGGAGTTCTTGCCCTTCAAAACTCCCAAGGTTAAATTAAACATCATTTAAGAAACAGGTTTTGTTCAGCTTGGGATGAGACATCGCTCTTCATTTTTTCACCTGCGATAAAACATGCAGTACCTATATGTTACCCTCCTTCGTGACTTAACGAGAGGCTTCATGAACTCATTGCCCAAGAAGTAATCACACAGGCTACAGCCCAGGTATGGTCACACACACACACAGCTTTCAACCTCCTAAACTACCCCATACAACATTTTTACATCGGAGATGGTCAGAAACTACGCGGGGGAAATTCCACTCTGAGCAGCCAGCAGAAGAACAAACCCAAAATTTTCAGGAAAAGCTCTACTTTAAAGACATGATTGAAGAAAGAAATTCGCTTTCTCACCCCTCCTCCCATGAAATTACAGTTGAATAACTATGACACCAGCAGAATTTAAACTGATTGTCTAAAAGTATTTTAAGCAGTGTGTAACAGCACCACCTGGTGATCTTAGCTGTACAATATTTTTAAGACATCTGCTAAATTAAGGCATAGTAATCAGCATAGAAGAACAGATATTAATCCTGGTTGTGTATAGTTTGGAATTTTTTCAGTTAAAAATACACACAATTTGTATCAGTAAATAGAAACATTTTGTGATTCTGTTAAAAAAAACTAATCAAATTCCTCAGAACTACCATCAGCCAACTTCTACTGGTAAGTGGGGAAAGCTCTTGACATAGCAACAACCAGTTTAGGAAAATTTAGGAATTGATTCAAATGTTTTAAGGTTTGGTTTATAGCTCAAACAGATGAAAGGCCACCTCAGAATTAGAAACGGTCACGCCTACATTATTAAAATCACTCATAAAATCAAACTGGATGTCATGTGTGCTGGATACTCTGAATTGATTAATATATAAGCAGAATTAGCATTTTGGTCCTAATGAATTGAGAACTTTACTCCTGTTCCAGTGATGTATCGCAGAACGTGTTGCTGGAAAAATCCTTAGGGATCCTGAAATGAAAACTTACTCCCCAAAGACATCGCCAGCGACACGAATTCTATTAGAGTTGAGCGTTTCTTCTTCATCACTCCTTTTTTAAGTTGCGACTAAATTAGCACAGCCTGCGCACTCCAGGGTGTGTGCTGGGAGGAGGGAGGGGGAGAAAAACGGAAGATATAAAGGCCTGAGGCACTTCAAGCAGAGAGCATCCATCTGCTAGCAGCAGTCAACGAACAGAACATTTCTAAAAAGCTTCCCACTCGTATAAAAGTCAAGCCAAAAGAAGAGGGAAAAAAAGAAAAACCACCACCTTCCTTCACTCTGACTGTGCAGGACCGAACGTAACAGGACAGTGGGTTATAAATACATGTTTTTTTAAAAAAAAATAAAACTTAAGAGAGAAGATCACAACATGGTCCAGAATTCAGCCTCTCCTGCTGCGAGGCTGGTTTAAGAGGCTCCTGCTCATCTCTACGTCATCCATTCCCTCTTCCGCTCCGTTGTGGCATGCGGAGGAGTGAAATGATCAAAGGGAAATACAAAAATAAAAAAACAGGGTTGGTTCTTTTATTTTTTTATTTTTTTTTATTATTTTGCTGGTGAAATCCAGATCTTTTCACTGCCCTGGTAAACAGAATCATAGAATCGTCTAGGTTGGAAGGGACCTTCAAGATCATCTAGTCCAACCACCAACCTAACTCTGACAAAAAAACCAAACTAGTAAGCAATAAAAAAAAATAAATCAGATGCATTGCCCAAGCCAAGGTCCAGCCCATTTATTTTCCAGGGGAGTAGGAAAGGTAGGGATGAAACTGGCTTTGCTGTTAGAGATGCTCATCGTGGAACCGGACTCCAGAACTGCAGCTCTACGAGATGAAGGCAATCTCTGACAGCAATACCATTTGAAGGAGTTCCCGACCCTTTTATATACCTCATTTCCCCCACACACCCCCCACAGCACATCAGCTCTCTAGGCTGAAACACGTATCTACCAGGAGCACAGCAATCATCCAGGTTAAAAATAACTTGCACGTGTATGCAGAGTTGTTCTGCTTCAGTCTGGGACTGTGGCTTGGGGTTTTGGTTTTGGGGTTTTTATGGGTTTTTTTG
>VXAK01015262.1:62740-87760 GCA_013399435.1 Arenaria interpres
CACCCACACAACAAACAAAAAGCAACATCATCACTAAACCATATCTCCCAGCACCACATCAACCCGTCTTTTGAACACCTGCAGGGATGGTGCCTCAACCCCCTCCCTGGGCAGCCCATTCCAGTGTCTGACAACCCTTTCGGTGAAAAATGTTTCCTAATATCCAGCCTGAACCTCCCCTGGCGTGACTTGAGGCCATTTTTTGTGGGAAGGGGCCCAAAACTGGACACAGCCCTCCAGGGGGGGCCTCACCAGAGCCCAGTACAGGGAGACGATCAAAAATGAGTGAGTCTGCAAGAACTCAAGCAAATAAATCATACTCTTCCTTAAAGAAACAGTGTATACAGACAGTGATTTTTTTTTCCCTTTCCTGCTATTTGTTAACCCCATAGTCCAGAAGTTTAATGCTGTGGCCATTATTTAAGAAAAGCCGTCTTCCAAGAAAACTGCAATAGCTCCAGCAGCAAATCACACTTGCAGACCCTTCAGGCTCAGGGAACGCTTCCCTGCACCGTCACATCACCAGCTCTCCAATTTATTTCATAGCACAAAACAAGACGACACTTTTCAACACCATGAAAAAGGAACTAGGCGCTATCGGAGATCTCAGCATTAAAAAGCAACAACAACTCTCCCCCTCGAGTTCTGAGCCACAGTGCCTGTAAAATGACAAACACTTCAAAACTCATGATTGAACATTTAAAAGACAGCCCTATGCCATGTAAGTGGCATACATATTTTTCCATGATCAAAAAAGGGAGCAGCAGCTACATGGAACTTAAACCAAAGCTATGTTACCTGAAGTATATTTTAAGCTTGTCTAGCAACCTTCCAAAGCTAAAACGGTTTAATTCAGAAGCTTGTTAGAAGAGGCAGATTACTAGCACAGCATTTTATAGACATTACTAGAAGGGGAAGGAGGAGGAGAGAGGCAGTTGCCTCTTCTCTGCCACACTGTACCAGAAGGAAGATAGTCCTATTAATATCGAAGTTCATCTCCTTGTGAATGGTACTATAAAAAGCGAATGTTTTAAAAAAACATTAGCCTGCTAGGTAAACTGTCTTTAAGTAAAGGATTGCTCTCAAGAGAAATGACAGGTTCCAATTACCTATGCAAGGCTGTAGGGAGACAAATCTCCATCAGTGAACTCCACAAATGTGACATGGATTGTCTTACTCTACGTCACATAGAAACTGTCAAAGTTAGCAGGGAGAAATTTTAAGATACAAGAGGCCAAAACTTTAATAACCAAGTAAGAATTTTCACAAGCATATGGAATTTTAGAAGGCACTTCTTTTGTTTGTCAAGATAAAGCACAACAGTTTTCTTGCCCACAGCCAACTAATGAAATAAGACACAGAGCAAAGACACGAGAGGAGACAGAGCAAAGGAATCATGAAAGATGTCTTTAACTCTAGTCACAAACAGGCCAATTCAAAGTAGCTGAACACAAAAATATTTTTTGTTATTAGTTAAAACATCAGAAGTCATCTGTTGGCTCATTTGAGTAAGACTTTTTTTATTTTTTCAACTTCAAAGACAATCTTCAAAATTAAAAGAAAAATTAACAACAGGGATTATCTTGAGTCCCTGTATAAACTGAACCAATACCTCCAAGGAATTTTAGAAGTCACTTCTTTAATTTCTCCCCTTTCTGGCTGTGCAAACACAGGAAAAGAACAAGGAAGAGCAGCAAAGCTTGACTCACACATTTAAACCAGGTGGGATGCTGTGCTCAAAGTTTTAAGTTTCCAGTCAGCCTCTTGGCAAAATCCTACCATTACATTAGCTCCAGCAGATCCTCTACACTTTAAAGATCTCAGACCCTCTTCATTAGAAATGTAACAGATCTCATTAAAGGAGACATGGATTCTTCTGCCCTGATACTGTCACTATAAGGACAAGCAGTGCATCAGAAGCATCTCTGAGCCAGGTACTTCATTCATCATTGACTATCAAAACACAAAGATGGCCAAGGCTTAAGACAAATTTTTTTCAAATCTGAACTCAAGTAGGAACTAATTAATCAATGTATAACCAAAAGGTTGTCCCACATCAGCTGGTGAACTTGACTGGTCTTTTCACAAAGACAGCTGGAGATCATGAAGCATAGGGTCTCATCAGCCATCTGAGAAAGAAGAGAATCTCCATGGGCTGGAGAAGAAGCTGCAGTACCAGAAGGATCCCAGCTTCCTCAGATGCCTCCAAATCAAATCCTATGGGTCCCCAAGAGTAATAGGGAAACAGGCAGGGAAATATATTCTTCTGCTGCTTTTATCCAAATTTTTGGAATAACTTATGCTGGCTAAAGCATGAGGTTTTGTACCTCTGAGGTTTTTTTGGTTGTTTTTCTTGACTGTCTCTTCAAATCTTTGCTGATTAGTGAAGCTGCCTGCAAACCATGAAAGCTGAAGTTCTGAGAAAGGTGCGTAAGCTACTGAGATACCCTAAAGGTCAGTCATCAGGGACTCCAGCATCCAAGCTGTGGCTTATGCTTCTGTGACTTACCAGAGTGCACATCAAAGCGGAGGAGCAGGAAAGCCCTTACCTACTGAGACACAAGCAAGCCTCAGAAGCACAGACGTCCAGCAAGCTGGAACACAAACACAGACTGGTAACACCAGAAAGGCTCTCTGTAGAACTGTTAAGTGGTATGTAACAGTGATCACAAACATGAAAGGGCAAGCAGGTTGGGAAAATAGCATTCCTTTTAAAATTCTTTGAAGACGACATTAAGGTAGAAAAGATTTAACATCCCAGGTCTCAACTTTTCTGTTTTCCTGGCTCTGGAGCATGTTCTGATCAGAGAGAAAAAAGAGCAACGAGAGTCGAGAGACACTGGTGCAAGAAATAAATACATGAGCATTATGGATAGGACACATCTATGTTTTAGCAGACACTGGAGAGGATGGATCTACAAGAGAGAAGGAAAAAAAGTTGTGAGTGGCCTCAAATGGATGAAGCTTAAAGCTGTTAACATGCAGACGGGCAGAGCAGTAGGATGCAATTCAGTAGTTCAGTTTTGGCCACGTAAAGTCTGTGTCAACAAGGAGTCACACAAACGCAGACACAAAAGCGTAGGATTCATCACCCTTATCTTCAGAGAAGACCATCTGAGCTTAGTCGATCTAGACTTATTTCAGCGAGTGAAGAGAAACAGACACTTAAAAGAATGAGTCATTTGACTTCCTTTCGGATTAAATTAATCACATCCTAAATCTGTCTGCCTCTCTGCAGAGACCCTGAAAAGAGTTCAGGATGACAAGCTCACGCAGATATCTAAACTTTGCCAGCTGAATCCCACCCTAGCTAAAGCCATGATACAGGATTAGCTGGAGGAGGTAAACTGAGAATAAAGAAGTTTACCAAAGGAGAAGTTGCACTTGAAACAACAACAAAAAAACCCAACCAACCAGAAAAAACAACAATAAAAAAAGAACACCACCACAAACAAAAAAACCCAAACCAAAACAGAAACACACACACAAAATCCCAAGTGCTCCTTACCCTCCTTCTGGGAGAGACAGATAAAGTTAACACATCAAATGGAATGACGAAGGAAGTGAAGGGACAAAAGTTGTTAACATGCAAAGGACTCATAAGGGACAAGGCAGTAGACAGGTCAAAGAGGGTAAAACTGAAGTAATAGTCTGGCTATAAGAGGAAGTCTTTCAAAGCCTTAGTGACTAAAGAAATTTAGGAGAATACCAGACAAACCCAGAAAATGACAACTTTAAGCAATGGTTAGGTTAAAAGACAAAACCCAATTTAAAAGAAGTTAAAAGAAAACCCCATGGGGTACTAATTGTAGGTGTAGATGGGAATGCTAGGATTAGCTTCTATTCCAACAGAAATGAAAGCAAGGAGGACAAGAATCACAGAATGATATGGGGTTGGAAGGGACCTCTGGAGATCATCTAAATGACAGACAGACTAGACTAGAAGTTTCATTATTGAAATCAAAGCCAGAGACAACTGATACAGGAGGAAGCATCAAGTAATGGAAACCACCTGGAAGAATTCAAAGCCTATGCAGAGCTCCAAAACTACAAATTCACTGGGGGGTCAGAGACATATGGTGGAACAACTCACATGTCTGGAGTCATGAGATAGATGGTTACAGGCTCCACAAGAAGGACAGACAGGGAAGGTGACAGGGGACTTATTTTACACACAGAAACAGCTTGAAAGCGTGAAGCTCTGCTGAAAAACAAGTGGCAGACCAATGAAGACTTAAGGGGTCTGGATGAGAGGGGAGACCAAAGGAAACACTGTCATGAGTACCTGCTATAGACAACCTGATCTTGAAGATGAAGCTTTCTTTAGACAACAGAAAGATGTCCTTATCCTCACGGTCAACTGTAAACACCCCAGTGTCTCCTGGAATGGAATCACAGTGGGGCACAAGCTATACAGTAGACTTCTAGAGTGCGTCAGGAACAGGCCAAGTAAGAGAAGCACCGTGATACACCTACCATTCTCTAGAAAGGAAGTGGTGGAGAATGCAAAGTTTGATGGCAGGCTTGGTTACAGCAACCCTGAGATGATGAAATTTAAGATCTTGAGGGGTGTGAGGAAGATGGATAGCATTACAACAACCCTGGATTTCAGAGGCAGGCTTCAGTTTGTTCAGAAAAGCGGTAAGCAGGACCCCTTGAGGTACTGCCAGAAAGGCCAAAGGGGCCAGGAGAATTAGTCAGTCTTCAAGTACAATCTTCCCAAAGCACAAGGACACTCCGTGTTGATGTGGTGGAAGTTGAGCAGGCAGGGCATTTGGCAGCTTGGCTTTATAGCAGCTCATGAGTCTCCTTGCTCTCTGTTGCACTCACTGTCTTCAAGTCTCACAAACTCACAGATCTGAGTTTGGAAGGTAGAGGAAAAACTGAATAAGGGCTCAGTTAAGCAAAATCTACATATCCAAGTCAAGTGAACTGGATAGGATGCACCTGAGGACGCTAAGGGAGCTGGAAAAAAGAGGCATCTTTTCCATCTTTAAAAAGTTGTAGGAATCAGGGGAGGTTCTCTACAACTAGAAGGCAGCAAGTATCAGGCTTTTCTTCCAGAGGGGGATGTAGGACAATAAAGGTGAGTCAGCCTGCCTTCAGCATCTTGGAAGGCTATGGAACCTGAAAACCATTTCTAGACATACAAAAGGTAAGAAGGTTACTAGGAACTGCCGGCACAAATTTAATGAGGGCAGATCATGACTGGCTGCAATAAAAGCCACATTGCAGTCAAGGTAAACAGTAACCACTGCTCACCTTTCATCCCACTTCATCATTCTCCCTTGGTACCCTGGCAGCCAAGTTGAGGAGATACAGACAAACCAAGGTGAATTGCAAGTTGGGTGAAAAACTGGCTAGGTTCAAAGGGTAGCAGTCAGCCCTTAAACTTAGGAGTGGGATTGACACCGGGGTCAATATTCTATTATCGGGCAGAGAAAAATCTAATTAAATTCAACAAAGGCAAGTGCAGGGTGCTGCACCTGGGGAGAAATAACCCCCTGCACCAGGACAGGCTGGGGGCTGACCTGCTGGAGAGCAGCTCTGAGGAGAAAGACCTAGGAGTCCTGGTGGACAACAGGATGACCATGAGCCAGCAATGTGCCCTTGTGGCCAAGAAGGCCAAGGGCATCCTGGGGGGCATCAGGATGAGTGTGGCCAGCAGGTGGAGAGAGGTCATCCTGCCCCCTGCTCTGCCCTGGGGAGGCCCCGTCTGGAGCACTGGCTCCCCAGTTCCAGAAGGACAGGGAACTGCTGGAGAGGGGACAGCGGAGGGCTGCAGAGATGAAGGGCCTGGAGCATCTCCCTTATGAGGAGAGGCTGAGGGACTTGGGTCTTTTTAGTCTGGAGGAGAGAAGGCTGAGGGGGGATCTGATCAATGCATACAAATACTTCAAGGGAGGGTGTCAGGAGGATGGGGCTGGTCTTTTTTCAGTGGTGCCCAGGGATAGGGCAAGAGGAAATGGGCACAAACTTGAATCTAAGAGGTTCCACCTAAACATGAGGAGGAACTTCTTTCCTGTGAGGGTGGCAGAGCCCTGGCAGAGGCTGCCCAGAGAGGTGGTGGAGTCTCCTTCTCCGGAGACATTCAAACACCACCGGGACACATTCCTGTGCAACCTGCTCTGGTTGGACCTGCTTTGGCAGGGGGGTTGGACTAGATGATCTCCAGAGGTCCCTTCCAACCCCACATGATTCTATGATCGTTTAATGCCTTCATTAACAACAAGGACAATGGGACAGGAGGCTCCCTTTGCCAGCCTGCAGACATCACATTGGGACAGTGGTCAATACACAGATGGGCAGAGCCGCTATTCAGAGGAATCTTAAGATGCTGCAGAAACGAGCTGGCAGAAACCTCATGAAGTTCAACAAGGCAAACGCAATTTTTGTTGCACGTGGGACAGAAGAACCATGGGGCAACAACACAGGCTGGGGACTGTCTGGCTAGGGAGCAGCTTTGCAGAAAGGGATCTGGATTCCTCATGAACAAAGAGATGAACATGATTCAGCAGCACCCAACTGCAGTGATAAAGGCTGACTGCACCCTGCAGCTGCTTTATTAAGACTGTAAGCCAGCAGATCAAGGGAAGTGATTATTATCCCCGTTCAGAACTTGTGAGACTAAATTTAGACTACTTTGTCCAACTGAGGGCTCCTCTGCACAAGAAAAGGCATTGACGTATTGAAGGAAGTCCAGCAGAGAGTCACTAAGATGATTAGGAGACTGGAGCACACAGCCTGAGGCTGAGAGCTGAATTTGCTCAGTCTTAAGAGCAGCAAGCTAAGGGGGAGGTCTCGCTGGTGCCTTCAGCTACTCACTGGGAGGTTACAAAGAAGATGGAGCCAGAATTGTCAGAGGCGCACAGCAAAAGGACAAGAGGCAGGAGTCACATTTCATTGGAATAAATTCTGACTAGATACAAGGAGAAAATTCTTCCCTGTGAAGATGGTCAAGCATTAGAGAACAGGTTGTCCAGGGAGATCATACCATATCTTTCTTTGGGGATACCCAAAGCTCAGCTGCACTGGGCCCTGAACAGCTTAAATGCAACTTCAAAGCCACCACTTGGACTGTGGACTTCGGAGGTCCCCTCCAATCTAAATTATCCTAATATTCTATTATCTTCTCCTCCCTTGTCATTTTAGTTTTATTAAATGAAGATGTGTTCTCTGTTCCCCTTCTGTGGATGCTTCTGTTCTTCACACATATAATATACTGTCCTGGTCTAATTCACACAGTTCTGGCAGGAAGTAGAGCCCTCCATAATCACTTGCAATAAACCAGCTATGAAATTAGCAGTGACAACAAAGGTTAAAGAATTAAGAAAATAGTTTAAATGTAAACAGTCAAAAATGCATCAGAGAACCTCTTCAGAAATGCCTTCCCATTTAGAACCAAAATAATGTTAGCTATGTTTTGGTATTTAAGAGGACTGAGGGAAAAACACTCATTTAAAGAAATGATTAAAAACACAGCACAACAGTTCAGAAATTGGATTAAGCTAGACGCAGCTGCAATCTTCAAACTTAGTTTAAACCAAATTTGAATATCTGCAACTGAAGCCATCAAGTTATAATCATGCCATTGACCTTCCTTCCCCTCTCCCTTTTCTTTCTGGCCACTGAAGACTATTGAAAGCATCAGAGCTCCAAATCAAGAACAACTCCCTTGTAACGATGACTCTGACACGGATATAGCGAGAGCAGATTGCCTGCAAGGAAACAAGAATAAACTGGCTATTTAGAGAGATCATGCAATGCAGCACAGAGCTGGAAAATGAGATTTAAAGAGACAGAACTCCCCACTTCGGCCCTGTAAATAACCATTAAAGTTGGGCAATACTGTGGGAATTTGAAGAGGTTTAGTCAACAGAGGAAGAAGTCTTGTCAAAGGGTCCCCTCTCTGAGCTACTATTTTATTCATGATTCTTCTTTCTCACTAAAACTGTTCAGTTTAGCTATTTTGTCAAATCCTTCAAAACAAAGTTGAAATACTTCTAGTATCGTCTCACAGATGCCTAGGATTTTACTACAGAAAGTGAGCTCTGTATATATACAGAGCCTTTTATGCTCTTTTATATATTTATTTTATATATATACCTGTGTATATATATTATATATTTTATATATATACTCTGTAAAAATACAAAGCATTTTACGGACCTGAACCTGTTGAACTTGTGGAGCTTGGCACCCTCAATTAGCGCAGTGCTGCACACTGAAAAAGTCAAACTCATTTTCAACAAACACAACAGCTTCAGGTCTTTCCCGCACAAATATTTGAACAAGCGTAAACAAGACTCCACTTTTTCTAAGTAACCAATTCCGAAAGGAAGACCCACAAACATCAGCTGGTTCGACCAAGAAAGGCAGAGGCTATGAACTGCCATGCACCACTGCATTATAGATAGTGAGGAAACACACAACAAAGTCATGTGTGAGAAGGTTAACTCCTCCTGTGTATTATACAAACCTAGAAACCGTAAAACCTTCAGGGTTTGTTCATGGCTTTGTTTAGAGCATATATATATTTATAAAACCAGTGCACAAAATAATGATTTTGTAGAAGAGTCCAGAACTGTTGAGCAGTCATTGGGAGATTTTACTTCTGCATTTCTTCACTTTAGAATGGAGGAAGAGCAAAAAAAAAAATTGTAAAATTACTACCTTAGATATTCTAATGAAAAACTGTTTTTCATCTAGTTCTAAACATCCTCTAGCAGCATCTCATGTTCATCCAGCCCCAGCTGCTTTGCTAGTGGCAAAGCCTTTCACCTTCCGTGGAAAGACAGACATTACAGCGAGGACGAATTTGGCCCAAACTACAAGGGGGAGGGAAAGGGAAGCAGAAACAGGGGGAGGTTGCTGTTTTTTGTTTTTTTTTTTTTTTTTAAAAAAAAAACAAACTAAAAAGCACAAGTCCTTGCTCCATTGTTGGACTTTTCCCCGCATCATGTCAAACCTGCAGGTTGCTGGCAAGTGCAGGCAGGCACAGTGTGAGACCTACCAGCGCTCTCAGACCACACACGTTCTCAGCTCCTCTCAAACACACTGGGGACAACCTCCAGAGCAATCCAGGCTCCACCACCCATCTCTGCTTTCCAGAGTCAGGTTATCATAGAATGGTTAGAGTTGGAAGGGACCTTAAAGATCATCAAGTTCCAACCCCCCTGCCCTGGGCAGGGACACCTCCCACCAGACCAGGTTGCTCCAAGCCTCATCCAGCCTGGCCTTGAACCCCTCCAGGGATGGGGCAGNNNGAGCCTTCTCTTCTCCAGGCTGAACAACCTCAGCTCTCTCAGCCTGTCTTCACAGCAGAGGTGCTCCATCTCTCTGAGCATCTTTATGGTCCTCCGCTGGGCCTGTTCAAACAGGTCCATGTCCTTTCTATGTTGAGGACTCCAAAGCTGGACACAGGACTCCAGGTGGGGTCTCACCAGAGCAGAGTAGAGGGGTAGAATCACCTCCCTTGCCCTGCTGGCCACGCTTCTCTTGATGCAGCCCAGGATGCGGTTGGCTTTCTGGGCTGTGAATGCACACTGCTGGCTCACGTTGAGCTTCTCATCCTTCAACACCCCCAAGTCCTTCTCCTCAGGGCTGCTCTCCAGCCATTCTCCACCCAACCTGTATTTGTGCCTGGGATTGCCACGTCCCAGGTGCAGGACCCTGCAGTTGGCTTGGTTGAACTTCATGCAATTTGCACAAGCCCACCTCTCAAGCCTGTCCAGCTCCCTCTGGCAAGAGCCTACGTAGAGCATCACATAGAAGAAAATCATGTGCTTATGCTATTGAAGGCAGCACGCAGCCTTGACGTAAGAGCCACCAGTCAGTCGCAGGAATAGACCTCCTGAAGCTCAGTCACAGGCTGTTCTGCACCAGCATCCTGACAGGAGCTAATTTCAGCAGTTCATTTGCAACTCAGTTAACTATGGAAGTGCAAATGGAGCAGTACCAGCAAATAAAGAAGTAGCTCAGCATTTTTTTCTGATCAGACAGCATAGCGCTCCCAGGATAACTCTTTCATTTTTAATATGGTCAACTTCAGTTTCACCCAGTGAACAAGCCCATACTTTTTCTTTAAAATATATCCAGTACGTTCATTTACCTTGCTACACATTCAAGCCTAAGCACAACGGATAGTAACATAATTTCACCAAAAAAACAGCCACGATCATGGGTACACAGTGACAGGGTGAGATTTTGTAAATTCACTGCCATCGCTCAATTTGCAATTAAAAACTATGTAAAGCTAGAAGTGCGATTAAATGCAGCAGACAACTAGCTCATTATACAGCAGCAGAAAGAAAAGCCTTTCAAACACCAATTGCTCTACCTGAAATATCAGCTGCTGTTGTCATGCCTGGGACTGAGCAAGAACATCACTTAGCTCATTGAAAAGAACTTTCCCAGAGACAGATTGGCAGCATGACAAATGAAGGTCGGCTATAGAAATCAAAGACCAAACACTTTTTTCCGATATAAAGAACAGCCACAAAAAGGAGAAGAAAACCTTCACTTTTTTTTTTGAGGTAGAGAGCCTCAGACAGGTATAGGTAAAAATATAAATGATTTTCCTGTTTCAAAACTGTTTGAGATAATTTCCTTTCGAGCCACTATAATTTCTTTTATATGATGCTGATAGGCTTTAGCCAAGTCAGAATCATTGTGTATGATTAGAGGAGCCCTGCAGGGAAGGAAGATACTCAGACATATTCCTCAGCAAACACTCATCCAAGAAAGAAGCCATGTTTAGATCCCAGAGAAACATCTACACTGCCTTTAATCGCGATCACCTTTCAGCATAACCAAAAGGGTTTTTGAAGGATTCAAACGCTCCAAGAAGCAACAGCACAGCAATTTCCCCCCTCAGCATTTTAGTTTTCTACAATTAAAGACAAGGAACTGGGTAGTTCTTACACACCATGAGCCAATTTGTTTTTAAAATGCCTGTGCAAAATTACAATTTTGATTAAAGCACCTTCATCCAAAGACAAACTTCACGAACCGTGAAAGGTATTCTAGGGGTTTTATCCCACTGCTTATAGAGGTTGCACTTTATACAGGCATTTTTAAAACTTGTCAGATAGTAACTTTGGACTTGACACTGAAATGAGCTCACATGAAGTACGAGCTTTACTCTGCCAAACAAGCAGGGCCGGGTACTGTTCAGTACAAACAGCCAAATAAAACATTCTGTATATAAATCAGCTGAATAATGCTGAGTAAGGCAATCTGACTATATTTCAATAACACAGATCAATCTTAACGTTTCTATACCTATGCAAACATAATATCAGATCAATATGACCCTTCGTATACCTATCAGCCAAGATTTTCTGTGTTTGAGCTGCAAGTCTAAGACTTTAATTTAGGAAAATAACATCTCCCTAAAGTGAGCACCATATGAATAAAACCCATCTACACCCCTTTGTTAATTACCTGTCAGCTTCTGAGTCTTTGATATGACAGTCCATCAGCTGTCATCTCCAAGAGTCATGAGACGAGAGTATTAATTAGCCAAAAAATGACAATGCCTGTCCATTGTTATGAGTAACAGCAATTGAAATTGGAAGACCATCCTGTTTCTGGAATAAAAGCTGGTTTTATTCACACTCCTTTAAGAGTGTAGGTTATTTAGATCTCAATTAAAATGTATAGCATGTAATGAGAATATTTAAACATTCTTTGGACACTACAAATATTTTTTCCATTTTTCCCCCCCTCTGTTAAACAGTCACACATTAAGCACATGATCACAGGATCATATGGGGTTGGAAGGGACCTCTAGAGATCATCTAATCCAACCCCCATGAAGTATGCATAAATATATGCATTATCTCACACTTACTTTTGGTTTTGTGCAGTGTGTTCGAACAATTATAGTTAAAAATAAACATGCATAAAGCATTCCAAGAACCCTGAAAACCAATAAAATAAAAAGCCACAATAGGTTAACAGATAATAAAAAGGTGCAATGGACGTGTCAACCTTGAAAAAGCCCTTTTGAACTACAATAGTACTGTCAGGTGCCATTATCCTTTGTCAGCCCAGCTACCTGACCTCATAAATCACATATAACAATCAAATGAGAGCACAATGTAAAAATCAGCGCTAGGCAGACTTGTCTACTGACTAACAAGTGGCCTGCCAAGGTTCTGAAGTCATATTCAAAACTAAAAATTAACTGTAATCAACCATATTAATTAAAAAAAAAAGTCATATCAACAAGAGTAAAGCTTGCAAGTACCATTCTGCAGAGTTTGTGCTCGTGACTCTTTTCCCAGATTGGCATGGAATCCTCCTCCTAAAGTCGGTGTTTTGCCTGCACCTATCAGGGAAAAAAAAAACACACACACAAAATAAACAGACATGTCAAATACAGTAACTGAATTTAAATGCTAAAAGAAAACTTATTCAGCATAATTTACAACATGCCAAATTACATTAAAAAGGGCAACAGAAGTGCTTGAAGGGCTTAAGACATCATGTGCAAATCCTGTGCAATTTATTTCTTCCTCGGGATACCGTAAGAATTACATGGCTCCATAAGCCCTCCCAATCTCAGCTCTAAAGCAAGCACAAAAATGTCACAACCCCATTTTAGGCAGAATATGAAAGTTGATATTGGAAAATATTTCTCAGAATAAATGATAAAACTATTGCTTAGTTAATATTTTTTATCTGAAGAATATTCAATGCAGCACTTCAATAGCTAATTACTGGCACTACAGAACATAAAACATGTTTAGCATTCAATGCTGTGTTGGCTACTAGAGACATAACACCTACTTTAAAATAACTTCAGTTCAACATTAGGCACACACAGTGACACTTAAGCTACAAAAACTGCAAGTCTGGAACTGCTATGTTTACACCCTGAAAAGTTGGGAAACTAAAATAAGTCTGAGTTGTAAATCAGCATAAACTAGAGGCTGGTTTATGCATCTGTGCCAATGCTGAGGAGCCTGAATGCAGAGTCCGCTGGGAGTCAATGGAACTACTCACGCAAACCAATCTTGCGGAACAGGGAATTATACTACCAGGGACAGAAATAGTCTCCCACTAAAGCAGAAAGTTTTGTGGGTTTTTTTGTTGGGTTTTTTTTCTTTTTTAAAGAAAACAATCAGGCTACCTAAAGCAGGATATTCAAATCTATCAGCTAAACAGCAAGTGAGACCAAAAAGCTAAATTACACAGGATTGAAAACAAGTGATTCGTTAGTCATTGGACTTCTAGGTAATTCAAGTATTCTGCTCTTCAGAATAGGCAAAAAAGACTCCTTGTTCCCTATGATGCCTACAGTTTTTCCTCAAGTTGTTGTAGCGATGTTTTCTCACCTGACACCAGTTCTCTAGGACAAACTAGAATGGCTTTGGGATAGAAACATACAGAGGAGTGAAGTTGAAAGCAATTCAGGCTTTCTCCTACACACCTGAATAAGATACTTCCATAGCAGGTAGACATGATGAGAAACTGTGACCTAAATTGTTCACTCTGATTAGACTTTCTTAGCTAGTCTCCTCTCAGCTGCATTTAACATACATCAGTGTAAAAAAGAAAAACAACAGAAAAGCTAGTATTCCTGTAGAATTATTGTCTATAAACCTTCAAAGCTTAATTCTCCATACAACCTTTAAATTAGGTTTCCAGTGCTATCCACAACAGAAACTGACTTCACCTTCGCTTTATTAACAGATCCTTTCAACAAACAATAATCAGAAGCTCTTCTGTAAATGCCCCACAGTTCAAGTACTTCAGCTGAACATCCCAATTGGAAATGAAAAATATTCAATACTGATCTTCTCACTGGACATAGAGGTAACCCTCCCAACTCTGTATTTGCTTCAGACTACTATAGACAGCAATGTCTCCTTGCCATTCTTAGAGGCACAGTCTCATATTTCCACAAATGCTCCAAAACAAATCAATGAGGAGAAACAGAGAGAGGTTACCAAACTGCCCTGGCATACCTAACATTTTTGGTGTACATTTAATAATAGTGGTTTACCTGGAAAAAAAAAATAGTCAAGTAGCAATAGTTTTACGTTCCTTTTCTTCCACAGCTTTTCATTCATTTTCAAAACAGCTACATCATTCCTTCACAGGTTTCCCCGTTGCTACCAAAAAGCTTATGCAAAAACAACCTCAGAGAGGCGATAAACACCACTATTAACAAAATAATTTAACTCAGAAGCTAAAATTCAGAAAGAATGCAAACAAAACTCAGCTGAGATTTCAGCGGTTTTGTTCTTTAAAATCCTTTTCCATTAGACATCAAGATATAACATTATACATAAAAGTCATTTCTTTGGAAGCTACAGAGTCTGCAGCAGATACCAGCAGAGCTATCTGAAAGACAGATTCTGTTACCAGAATTGATGTGCCCATTTCTCAGGGAGTTATCTGGGAAGACTGTACATCCCTAATTAGTATTGGGCTTTGAAAACTGTCAGAAAACTAGTCTGCTGAGCACTTACACCCTCAGAACTGCTAACTAATGTTGCCATTGACTATGAAGTCTCGCCATCAGCTTCAATCTTTACATGCAGAATGCAAACCAAACTCATTAATGCAACTCTTCAGCCGGGTAATAAAGCGATAAACTCTTTAAATGAATTTGATTTCACTGTTCTCTTCTTTTTTCTTTTAAGACAGAAAAACCCTACAAAGCTAGTCATTAAAAGAGTACAAAGGAGAGGAACAGCAATCTCTAGGCACAACCAAATTAACAGCCCAGCTTAACTAAAATTTTTACATTTCTTGACCTTTTCCATTCTTCCCTCTACAACTTCAAAAGCGAATTAAACAGGCTTTTGCATTTCCACATTCAGCTTTCAAGACATACAAAAAAATATATCTGAGAAGTATTTGGTGTTTGCAAGCACTGCCTGCCAAATATTCAACATTAACACTAACGTTCCCCTAAGCCAACTCAAACCCCCTCCTGCATGAAGTGGCACTTCCCGAGGTGCACTGTCACCTACTGATCATTTTTAGAAACTAACTCAGATTTTCAGCTTTGCATAACTGAAGCCTCCTCTCCTCTTCAAGGTAGCTTTGGAGGCTTGCATGAAGTTTGCATAGAATCATCTAGGTTGGAAGGGACGTTTAAGATCATCAGGTCCAACTATCTACTGCCAAAACCACCACAACAGATGGCGTGGAGAGATTTGTTAAGCAGCTCAAAAGCAGAGTTACTCAGGTTTTTTTGTGGTCCTCTTAGCAGACTACAAGCACCACAAGGCACCAAAAGAACAGAATTAAAAATGCAGGAGATCATACACCTGTTCAGCCTGGAGAAGAGAAGGCTCCGGGGAGACCTTATGATGGCCTTTCAGTACTGGAAGGGAGCCTACAGGAGAGCTGGGGAGTGACTCTGTCAGGAAGTGGAGTGACAGGACAAGGGGTAATGGTTTTAAATTGGAAGAGGGGAGATTTAGGTTAGATACCAGAAAGAAATCCTTTCCTGTGAGGGTGGTGAGGCACTGGAACAGGTTGCCCAGAGAAGCTGTGGCTGCCCCATCCCTGGAGGGGTTCAAGGCCAGGCTGGATGGGGCTTGGAGCAACCTGGTCTGGTGGGAGGTGTCCCTGCCCAGGGCAGGGGGGTTGGAACTCGATGATCTTTAGGGTCCCCTCCAACTCTAACTGTTCTATGATTCTATGAAACTTGATGATACTCAGTCAAAGCTTACGCAGGTCCAGATACAGCCCATAACCCCACATTCCTCAAGTGCTGAACTACAGTGACTGTCCCTTGAGTGTCCAAGAGCAACTGTCCTCATGCCTACTCCATACAGCACCGTCTCAGGCATGGCTGCTGAATGCAGAACAACATGGGGTTAGAAGGGACCTCTGGAGATCATCTCGTGCAACCCCCTGCAAAAGAAGGTTCACCCACTAGGATTCAAAATCCAGGTGGGTTTTGAGTATCTCCAGAGATATTCAGACCCAGGCACCTTGGCCATTTCTGTTTTGCTCCGCCAAATCACTAACAAAGGAAAACACATCACACAGCTTCTCCACAAAAGTGTTCCTCAAGCAGTAAAAGGTTCAAGCACAGCTCGAACTCTGCAGTAACCTTGAAGAGCAACAAAAAGACAACAGCAGGAACAGCACTTATCACATCCCTCCACACAGAGGAGGTAAAGAGTAGCCACTTGGGCATCTGCAGCTTAAAGGGCATTCTTCTGAGAGCTAGTGACCTGCTGAGTTTCAGATTCAACACCCTGAGAAGAAAAAGCTTCAGCCACAATGTTAGAGGCTGTGTTTCCTCTACATAAATGAGGAAGTGAAGACAGGGAGCAAAGCTGCTTGCAACTTGAACTGAAGTGTATCTGCTATCTGATAGGACCAGTCCTTCCAAATTCTTTCCTGTAAAATTAAAACTGAAAAAAAAAACCAAACCACCAGCATTTTCTCCAGCACAAGGTAGGAGAAAAACCTTTGGTTTAAAACCCACATATTTATGGACCCAGCAGAAAATCTGGGTCTGGTAAAGGGTGCAGCACAGCATCACACCAACAGTTTCATAATTAGGGCAGACTACACAACCTAACATTAAAAAGGAATAAAAAATTGGCTTCCTACTTGAGTTAGGCCATAAAAGTCAGAAGGAAAGTAAGTTAGTGTCCCATTACAATTCATGTCTACAATAGCAAAATGATGCTATTAAAGTGTTCCGAAGGCACAAAACTTCTGAAGTCTGCAGCTGAAATAATTCTTTTCTCAGCCAATTTTACAGGCAAGTTAACAGATCTGCACGTACCACAGCCTCCCGAAATGCTACTGCTGAATAAACTAACACAGACAAACTTTAAATCTACTCCACCGTAACTAGCTGTCTAAGGACTTATTTTTGTAACTACTAACCAAAGAGATAGATACACCACTGCGTCCACCAGACCCGAGTCCATGGAACCCGTCTGTGTCCAAGTTAAAGGCACGACTCAGCTTTTTCACGACCGACAGCGATATACTCTGCAGCACTTCAAGCAAGCATTTGTGGCCATCACAAGGTCAGCATATAAAAGATTCAATGTCAGGGGAAAAAAAAAAAAATAAACCACACACCAAAAAAACCACTATACACTTAACTCTGATGCAAGGTTGCCACCTGGAGGATTTCAGAAGAGAAGCAAAAATTGATTCAGTTAATCTCACTAAAATGTATAGCAGATAATTAGCTTTTGCCTGAAGTAGATGCAAGTTTCCCTTCTTCCTTCCCAATGCAACATGGTTAGGAATTATTCTTACAATGAGAAAACCTAACACAAAATAAACAGGTAAATACTCTTCAGGATTTCCCAAAAAGGTCTGCAAATCCAGTAATCTGTGGTTTCTTCTGTGCTGCAAATTACATCATGACCACTCTACGTAATTTTAAATTATCCATGAATTAGTGCCATCTCTAGAAATCTGGACTACAACATGAATTTTGCTGATATTAACATTACTTTCACTTTTCAGCACCCAGCATTTTCATTTCAAGTTTAGCACGTGTATTACTGGTGAAGCCCACTTCAGGACTGTTTGAGGCTCCACTTTAAGAAATATCTTATGTCCGGATTTGTTCTATCAATATATCTTACATGGAAACCAATTAAGAACTACCATCTAAAAGAAAACAAACCCCCTACTCCTTCCACTTATGTAATATTGAAAAATACAGAAGAATCCTTTATTGTGCTAATAACTGACTAGCCAAAACCACTGAATCTGATACAGAGTTCACTGTCTTTATCAACTGTCTCACTGGCACTTACTGTGACAGCAATTGTCCATCTTAAAAAGTTCTAGAAGAAAACAAGACATAGAAGATCAACGGCTAGTAAGCTTCACTGAAATTTTATGAAAGCTTTTTCCTCCCTCTATTAAGTCCCTCTCTTCTTTCCAGTTTGCTGACTATAACTTTCTGTTTTCACAAAATGCATAAGACTGAATTACTTTGATCGAGGCAAACCCCAGAGAAGTGCTGCACTTGAGGTCAGTGCATCTCACACTCTTAGATAGAAAACCATCACAGAATCACAGAATTGTTGGAGTTGGAAGGGACCTTCTAGAGATCACCTAGTCCAACTCCCCTGCCAAAGCAGGGTTGCCCAGAGCACATCCCTCAGGACGGCATCCAGGCAGGGCTTGAAGATCTCCAGAGAAGGGGACTCCACACCCTCCCTCGCCAGCCTCTTCCAGGGCTCTACCACCCTCACCCCAAAGAAGTTCTGCCTCAGATTGCAGTGGACCTTCCCATGTTCCAGCTTGTGCCTGTTGCCCCTCGTCCTGTCACTGGGAACCACTGAAAAGAGTCCAGCTCCATCCTCCCTCAAACCGCCCTTCAGATACTTGTCAGCGTTACTAAGGTCTCCCCTCAGCCTTCTCTTCTCCAGGCTAAAGAGTCCCAGCTCTCTTAGCCTTTCAACTTTCAATCACAAACTTTTAAAGGATAAAATAGTATGTACAAAGTCTTTCTGCAAGCTGCCATAAGCACACCTGAAAAATGGAGCACACCACAGCTTTACTAAAGGGTAAAGGAGATTAAGTTTGCCAAGGGACACTGTGCAGTAGGAACACATTTCAGGGTTTACGGCAGTGCAAATGGGTCACTGTAGCAAGTTGCTTACAATTTACTTGCAACAGTTAATTTGTTTTAGCAGGAAGAAACTTTTCCTTGATATTCTAACATCTGAAATGTTCTGCTTTTAAGTGTTGTGGAGCCTCCTACACTAAAAGTTTTAACAAAGGCTTGGTGGTGTGTTAAGGACTAGTAGTTCACAACTTTCTTTGCTATAGAAGAGCCACGAACTCTACACAATCCTGACTTGGGGCTGAAGTTGGACTAATGCTGTGAATGCCCCTTGTAGCCTCCCATTTCTATGACTGTGTCTGTATAGTTGTCACCATCCTAAAAACTCCTGGCTTAATCACCAAGCACCTTAAAAGACTTTCATTTACAACCGTTATTGGAAATGTCATAACAATAAGTAGTTCCACCTAAACATGAGGAGGAACTTCTTTACTTTGAGGGTGGCAGAGCACTGGAATAGGCTGCCCAGGCTGCACATTTCATGTGCAATTAACAGATATCTTTGGAGCTCAAATGTGCATGACACCTCTTTTTCACTAGTACCTGACTTAACCAGGGTCAAATCAGTCAAGCTCAGAAATGCAATTTCAACACATAGCCTTCACAAGCTTCAGGAGAATGACATATCCAGGGTTAAGGCTGGACACTTATCTGACTGTGACCATTCATAACAGAATTAAGAATTATTAACTAACTGGACTAGTACGGGGCCTATCAAAACTTCCAGTAGCTTCTGCTTTGTGAGGACTTCCTCTCGGAAGATCAATAGAAAGATACACAGGAGGCCCTTTCTAGAGCATGAAGAGCTCTTGCTAGCGAAAGAACTTACCAGCTCATGACTGAGCAAGTGACAGGTACCTCACAAGAAGAGATTACTTTCCACACCCCGAGACAGGCAGCATTAAAAAGAACCACTCTAGGTTGACCTGCTTTGGCAGGAGAGTTGGACTAGATGATCTCCATAGGTCCCTTCCAACCCCGTATCATTCTACAATTCTGTGAACTGTGGGATCAGGCTACCTTGCAATCAAATCCTCCATTTCCATCACGACTATGGCAACGAAGAGCATCGGTGGTGTTATGATGAGACAGATAGATCATGTCCATCTCCAAAGGACACCTCATCAGGACTAGCATGCCCTAGCTCTCTCCTTTTACATGCTCTAACTACCAGCAGAGAGGATTTCATGTTCCTCATTACAAAGTACTGCATATGCAGCTTCATAAACCTTACTCTAAATAAATCTTTGCCTTGCAGTCTGCATTTTCGGAGACCTGTTGTGGTTTGGGCTGGGCTGGCCACTAATCACAGACTCTTACAATTGTAAATATCTCCACTACCTACTTCTCAGAAGGAGATCAGAAGAACCAGCTAAGCATTTTCAAAAGAAACCATACCTACATAACTGTCAAAGTCAGAGGAGTTTTCTGCTCACCACCTTCCAAAGCACAAGCTTAAAAAAACCCCATATTATTACCTAGGGACACGTATACTTTATGCTGTAAAACCACAGCCCCCCAATTCTTGGACCAGTTTTAAAAGAATGGTCAAAATCCTCAAAAGCATCTTTGTAGAGCTCAAAGAACATGATCTTCCTCTGCGCACTCAGAAGAACAGCTATGCAAGTCTGATCAAAGGACTATCTAGTCCAGTATCCTACCTCTGAATGGTAAAGCCCATTAATATACATGCCTACAAGCAAACACAAAATATAAGAAAAAAGGCTCATCGTGATACTTCTCTCATATAATCTCCCAGAGTCTAGAGACCTGTGGCTCAAGGCTTTCCTGAGCAGAAATAGTATCTTTGCTTTAATGGCCATGACATATTTTTATTGTTTGCCCTACCTTTTTTTTAAACTCATGTAAACTTTTAACATCCACAATTTAATTCACAATTTAATTGTTATTCCACTGTATTTACAGACCTCTACTATCCCATTCAATCGACTCTTTTGCAGTCTGAAGAGGTTGAGTCTATTCAGTCATTCTAACCGAGAAGCTCTTCAAGAAGCCTTCCTCCTGATCACCCCATTTTCTTCTCTATATCTTTTCTAGTTCTATTAGAGGTTTTCCTCAGGATGGGGAAGAGAGAAGCACACCAGAACTGCATACAGTATTTAAGTTGCAGATAGTGCCATGGATATCTAACAGTGTCTTATTCTTCTGATAACTCTAACATTCCCCTCCACACTCCCATTTTGGGGGGTGGGGGGGGGGTTGTGCTGCAAACGAGCTAAGAGTTTTTACAGAGCTACTCATTAAGACCTAGGGATCTCCTTACCAAGATACTAGCCAGTCCAGATGCTACCATCCCACACTGGAAGAAAGGAACAATTCTAACTCTTACTGCAACTCTCAATCCCATCTGCTATCCTACTACTCAGCTACTAAGAGCAACAGGTCCTTCTACAGTCTTTATTACTCCAAATAATTTAGTGTTGCCAGCAAACCTCGTTAACTCACCATTCACCTGTTTGCCAGATCATTGGCCCAGAAGTTATGGAATTCCACCTATTTCAGGAGACTTCTTACTTATTTCTAGTCCATGTTTCTTATCATTTGATTAGTTACTCTGCTCTGTAAGGACTTCCCCTTATTCATGAGAGCTCGGATTCTTTAAAAGCTTTTGGTGAAGGTTCTTGTTGACCTCCCTTTGCAAATCCAAGAATCTGTGTTGTCCACTTACTGACTTCTTTGGAAAGCTCCAAAACATCTGCAAGGCATGCCACTTTGCTCAGAAACATTCTGGAACCTAATCAATGCTTATAAATACTTAAGGGGAGGGTGTCAAGAGGATGGGGCTGGTCTTTTTTCAGTGGTGCCCAGGGATAGGACAAGAGGAAATGGGCACAAACTTCTCATATTGAAGTTCCACCTAAACATGAGGAGGAACTTCTTTCCTGTGAGGGTGGCAGAGCCCTGGCAGAGGCTGCCCAGGGAGGTGGTGGAGTCTCCTTCCCTGGAGACATTCAAACCCTGCCTGGACACATTCCTGTGCAACCTGCTCTAAGGTGGCCATACTTTGGCAGGGGGGTTGGACTAGAGGATCTCCAGAGGTCCCTTCCAACACCACATCATTCTGTGGTTCTTCCCCCATATTTACTGTTCAGCCATCTATTATGTCCTTCACTGCTTCTACGCTTTTGCCCAACAGACTAGCCTGCATTTCCCCAAACCTTTGTGCAGTAGCAAAGCAAAACCTCTCATTTGTATCCAAGCACAAGCCCTTCTCACTTTCTCAGCACACCAATGCTCAGTTGTTAAAACTATCAAAACAAAAGAAGGAAATAGACTCACACACCTGCATTGGAAAACACCAAACTTCTCTATGAAAGGCATCACTGTTGAGGCTGTGACTTTCTACAAAAGGCACATTGACAGTTGAATGTAAATGCTGCCTGGGAAAACTTAACTGTGATATCACACCTTCTTCTGACCCTGAGAGAACAAAAGAAGGGATTTCCCATGTTTTATAGTGAGGCCACTGGGCTTATTAGCAAGGACTTGGCAAGATCTAGACAGACCACTTTGTACTAATATAGAGAAGTGCAGGACTCTTTTCCTCCTTCAGAAGACAAATGCAAGATTCCAAACCCTTAACAGGCAGCTTGGTAAAATAGACAGTTCTGCTAGATGTACCAAAGAGAAGGCAGTAATAGTATCTCAGTGCTTTCTATTCTGTTTTGCTTCCTTATGATGAAAATAAATTATGAACAAAGGCATCTATAAGTATTCGACACATATCAGCACACAAACAGAAGCCCTTGTGGATCCTGGAAGGGTGTGGAGAATCTTATTGCACAATCAGGAGCTTTGAACTCCGTAGATACCAAGAACCCCATTCAACTCCCAGCTCTACAACAGAGAACCCCTCACACCTTGCAAAACCCAGACAACGGTGTCCAAGCCACCTGCTCCCACTGACCAAGAGCCCAGGTCTCAAAAACAGTAGCCCAGACACCTCTGACACTGCAAACACTCCGCACATTACGGCTGCCCGTCAAGACCAGACTACAGTCTGAAGAGGCTCAGCCCAAGGCATTTCATTGACAGGGGAACCCTCGGAGCCACAGACCTAAAGAACCAACTAAGACAACAGCAAAAGGCATTAAAAACAGGTCGTTTTGATGGAAACTTGCGTACTTAATCAGAAGAGTCACTGAAAACTACAGCTTACCAGAAAAATGTTGCTTTCAGCAAGTATATACTTTCTGACTTGAAATATATATTCCATTGGAAATTCTCCAGACAGCACAACACTCAGAAGATATAAACAGGGTCTTGCTTACACAGGACAGGAGCTTTCTCCCCCTTCCCAAGGACTTCAATCAGTGTCATACAAGCACAATAGACAAGCATAGATCATGAAGACACTGTTATTGCAGCTCAAATACATCTTTTCAGATTAGCTTGTATCACTCAGTTTAAGTCAAGCAAAAAAAAGTTATTCACAGCAGACGCATCTGGTTTGGAACATAAAGAATTATACTGACATAAATCACCCATATCCAAATTTCCTTAAAGTATTTACTGTGTGAAATAGAGTCCCCACTCATTCTTGCAGCAATTTAGCAAATCTGCAAACAGCATTGTTTTGCGAGTCCTGTTCTATTTTTTCCACAAATCACATTTCACCAAAATACATACATTAACACACCTGGGGACTTACTAGGAGATCACAGCGTGAAAACACAGTGAAGCCCCTGCAACCACACCTTGTGCCGGCCCAATAAAGCCACCATAGGCATTCTAGAATACATTTCAATTAGATTTTCACTTTTACACACCCGCCTATCCTAACAGTGCTCATCTGTCCTTATGGGTGCTAGAATTATTTTTTTTCAGAGGAACATGTGTCAAATAACTAACTAGCTATACAAGATCAAAGAATAAATGCAATAACTAAAAGATAAGCCAACAGCAGAATCTTGGGACTTGCACAAAAGGCAAAGGATTCCTTAAAGGAACTTAGGAAAAGTACTGTGCAACTCATCCAGAAGAAGAAAAAGCCTCAGTATGGTGTAGTTCTCCCTTTTCCTTTTGGGTTTTTTTTTTCATGGGATAAAGGCATACCAAAATGAGCTCTAGCTTGCATGCCATCTGTCCTGCATAATTTTGGGTGGGAGGGAAAAAGCAGTACTAGCCCTTAAAAATGTGGTCTCCACATCACTAGAGGAAAAATTGAAGGATACATAAGCTCATAAGTTGCTCATAAGCTATTAAAAAAGAAAAAAAGGTAATGCCAGCACTCTGAGTTGGAAGACAGGAACAGCATCAGACAAATCCTAGTCTACAATAAGCTCCCAAACTCCGATATGCAGCGCTGCCCCCTTCACCATAACTCCTTGTTCTTCCCCACAGCCATACAATCCATCACCCCCCCTTGTTTCATTGCTAACCTCCTTCACATGCTTCTTGTTTATGTTTCTTTCTCCTTATACACATTCCCTGCACTCATTTTCCTTCTCTCCCCTTCCAAACACCATGTCCTCTTCACGCAGCCCTTTTCCAGGCACTCAGGCCTTATCCTCCAGGGCATTCCCACAAACCCCGCAAAATCCATCTACTTACAGGAGACTTTTGAAACTTGGCTTCCAGCCTCTTTCTCCTCTGTCACACTGCCTCCATGCACTCCCCCTCAACCCATCAAGGGCCCAACTCTCCTGTCCTCTACCCCAAACTATTTCATAGACCTTCCCATTCCCTGTGCACCCAGTCCTTCCACACAGAGCCCCAAACCTTCTCTCATGCACTTACTCCCATCGTACGCAGAGCATCTCTCCCATCTTACACAGCGCTTTCTCCCTACTCATCCCAGCTTCTCCCCCCGCCCCAATTCTGTCTCACCTTGTACAGCGTGCTCTCCTCCCTCCTCATCCACTCTCTCCCATTCCGGCTTGGTACAGGCACCAGCTCCCCTACACACAACACCCCTGTCCCTCCTTTGCACACCACAGAATATTCTAGGTTGGAAGGGACCTTAAAGATCATCTTGTCCAACCGTCAACCTAATTTTGACAAAAATAAACACCCACACAACAAACAAAAAGCAACACCATCACTAAACCATATCTCCCAGCACCACATCAACCCGTTTTTTGAACACCTNAAGCACAAAACTAGACACAAAACACCCTTCCATGCACTCTATTCCCCACATCCTTTGCACAGCACCCTGTCCCCCCTTTGCACAGCACCTCTTTCCCTATACATTGTCCTCACCCTCCCGTACCCACTGCACCCTCACACCATCCCCTTAACCCCACTCTCAACCCCCTGCACTGTTCCTGACCCCACACTGCCCACAGCACCCTCACGCCCTTGCACTGTCCCAGTCCTCCATATCCCTTGCAGCACCCTCTCCCTCATGCACTGTCCCCTGTCCCCACAACATTCTCTCTCCATGTATTGCATCTTGTCCCCACAACACC
>VXAK01015264.1:0-78446 GCA_013399435.1 Arenaria interpres
CAGAAGCGCCAACTCCTCTGCCCACCCGCAGGAAACAGGGACCCCCTACGCCCCCACAAGGAGCTCCTTAAGTAAGACACAATTAGGCCTTAAGTAGGCCTGATATTTTGTAATCCCCAAGACCTATTTTCCACCAGAGAATGACTGTGGTAGTAGTAATATTATAGTTATACAGCATTAATATGTCATGCTAGTCTACTCTTTTTCTCTACATTTTAATTTTTTCTCCTCATTTCCTTCCTTCCCTCCTATAGCCCCATCTCTCTTTTTCCCATCTTAGCTCTGTACTCTATGCAATTCGTCATATGTAGTAGACTTTCTCTCTTATCTTCATGTCGAGAGAAAAACACTTCCATGCTTTTCCCTTTAAGTTGCGAAGAGCTTTTCGCTCCTCCGGTGCTTACCTTGTTGCAAACGCAGTCCCCACCGCTCCGACCGGCCTCTTTCCCCTCACCGCTCTGAGGCGCCGGCCCTGAGGGCCATCGCGGCAGGCCCCCACCTCATAGACACGCCTCGTTATCATCTCCGCCTCTCGCGCGACTCTTAAAAAAGGCGCCAGCCTCGCCCGGCGAGCTCCAGCCAATGAGAGGCGCCGCCGAGCACGCGCATGCCCCCTGCCGCTGGGCCGCGCGGCCCCTGCCTCGCGCCAAGCCCTTGGTTATACGCTCCCCCCGCCCCCCTCCGGCCTGTTCCAGTTCCCGCAGGGCCTGGCTGAGGTGGAGGAGGCTATAGGGTTTGGGTGGGCTAGGCCACAGAAACACCTTTATTGATGTTGTCTGGGTTGAATTTGTCTAGTTTGGGGTTTGGTTTTTTTTTTCTTCTTGTTTTATCAGGTGTTTTTCTTCTTTGTCGAACAATTCTCAGAAACAAGTCCCACCTGAGGAGTTTTCTCTACTTCAGCTGTGTTTAAGGGAGCAAATGGGAAACATGCCCTGTTTTTCTTTGTTTGTGGTTGTAATCTTTGGAGGCATCAAACAAAACAGTGTCTGAAAGCCTCAAGTTCCTAAATGTTTACTTTAGCTGAGAAAACATTACACACTCCTTCCAGTATACTAGATGTCTCCCATTTTATTTTTTTTCTCCTAATCCCCCGCAGTAACTTCTAATGTGTTTGCCTTTACAAGGAAAATCCCTTTTAAACACAGAAATACAATATTATGCAAAGAAGGGCGAAAAGACCCCACATCACATTTCCTTACAGACTGTCACCTAGCCTGTTCTTAAAACTCAGCAGAAGGATTTTTATCTTTCAGCAATTTATTCTTAGACTTTATATGCGCTTTTTGAACTCATGGTGTGGCCCCACAGAAGTGTTTCAGCAGCTCAATCAAGGAAAAAACCTAACAGCTGAGATGGGGTCAGCAGCTCTGAGTCTTTAAGCTGGAGTTAATTGGTTTTTTTAAAGCCTGAAGTAAATTAATGAAACTGCACTTCATTTGACAGAAATATTATGAAAATGAGATATTTTTTTACTCTGTGTTTGTTTTGAGAGATACAAACAACTTGAAAAGTTTTACAGGAGAAATTAGGTGAAAAATCCTAAGTTTCAGTACAAAATAACATTGTAATTGGAAACAGGCCCATACAAAAGCACCTGAGTAGTGCAGCCTCAAAAATTTGATGTTGCTGCAGCGCCATAATATATTTTGATGTATTAAATTTCTTTTCCTGCAACTGATTATTAACTGATATTATTTCCCCAGCTTTGTGCTGGGGAAAGAGGAAGTCTAAAAGTTTTTTATAATGGAAGGAAGGATTTTTGTCACTGGTGGTGTTTGCAACACCCACACCAACACCCCTTCTAAATTAAACACCTGTGGTGTGGTTTCTGGGACGGCAGGGCATTGCACAAACTGACCCATCATGCAAAATACCCATATACATGCTCTGCCTGTTAATTTCATTCTTTCTCCATTTTGTTCTACCAGTGTTTGACATGGGTACAGTTCCAGTTTTCCTTCTCAGTTCTCTGTGGTTATGGGTATGACTCCACAGCGGTCACATCCTTGGAGCGATCTTCAGCTTTGTCTCACCTCCACAAATCCTGCCCCTGACAGTCACAGAGGTGGGTCAGGACTGCCTCTGAGTGGGCCCTTAGCAGCCTGAGAGTAATGCAGGAAGAGATCGCTATATTAATGTAAATTACTCTTAATTAGTACAAGATAGTAAACTTTTGCTTTAGGCGAAGAGACATTGAGATTGGATGCAATATGAGCAATAAAAACTAAGGATTGTACCACACATGGTATGGCCATCTGCTGATAGTATGCCCTGCTCTAAAGACTTTGAGGCCTTGATTATGTAAATAGAGGAGATTATTCCGTCCTTAAGACTCCAGCAAGATAATTACCAAACAATAAATCACCACAACTCAAGCAACTGCAAATGAATTTTGAGCTTTATCTCCATAATTGCAATTGTATTGCTGTTATTAACTGAGCGGGATAGAGGATATCAGGCCCCAGAGATACTTCCCTACTGGTTGTGATTTAAATTAGAGTGGCTTGGCATTACTTAGCCTGCTGGGAGGCTGCAAAGAAAGGGGTTTTAGTTTGCAGTAATTTGACTTGGCTTCTTTACAAGCATGATTTCCACTTGCCCGGTGTTCTGGTTTGTGGCTGATTCAGACACTCAGGAGGCCTGATACAAAGCATATGGAAGTGAAGACCAGCCTTTCTACTGATATCAGTAAACCCCAGAGGGAGTACTAAGCCCCCCATTTGTTCAAACCACCATATTCAGAGCTGAAAAACTCCTTCCGTCCCTCTTGCCTAAGCCCAGGTTGGTTGTCACCCTTACCTGCCTATAGTTCTCTAAAGTCCTGAGCGTGGCTCAGCAGAGCATGCGAGCACATGCTTAATGTCTTAATGTCTACAGAAACATCACCTCAGCTTTCTGTGGATCGTGCCCTTCATTATGTAAAGGCCAGGGAAGTATCACTCTTCATCAAGGTTGCTTTTGAAAGGAGCTCCTTACTATGACCAGGCATATGAGGGAAGATAGAGAGAACATCTCTATGTTGAAGCAGCCACTACAGGAGCACAGCAGAGCAGAGAGGAAAATCTCAGGGCATGCTTTATTTTAAAGGCCAAAGCACAGTCATTTTTTGCTGCTTCAGGCTGCAGTTTCATTGGAACAGCCATGCTCCAAGTAAAGAGGGAGCCAGGCGTGGAGCTCCCTAAAGCTGTGCTGCTGCAGGAGTTCTTCATTACGTTGCGTCACAAGTGCCTGTGGTATTTGAACAAATTAGATGGTGTTTCTTCTGAGGTTAATTTCCATTCAAACACAATCAATTATAGGGATTTAGGAGAGACATATGCTGTGCATTTAGGTGAAAAAGGATGAGATCTATTATAAATACATTTATAAAGGAGGAAAACGTCTGATGGCTTGGGAAATTTAGAGATATTGAAAGAAGTATTTGACATCTATATTAACTCAAAGCCCTAAATGGGCTGGGCTTGTTTACATTGCTGCAGTCTTATTACAGGGTGAATTTTACCAGCTGTCTTGCTGAGCAGTCATTTAGCCTTAAACTATAGTTAAAACTGTCATGGTTTTAAGCAAATTATATTGCGTAAAGTAATTATTTCCCTAACTGCAAAGAGGATCCAGGTAGCTTGTGAATCTCATTTCTGAAAAAGAGCTAGCTGAGCGCCCTCTTCATAAGATCTGGGAAAACACAAGAGTTCATGCTTCGAAAACATCTTTGCAATCCAGAAAAGGACGAGTAAGCTTGATTAGTTGGCTTGGTACGTTTGGGTATGAAGCAGACAGGAAGGGAACAGATTTCTGCTGAACCAGTCTGTTAATTAAACAGATTGACCATTGATTCCAAAACATCGAGGCAAAACTTGTTTCCTTCGCAAGGCGTTCCTGTACCAATAAATGTTAATCCTCATGATTAATACAAACTTTATATTTACTGTGTCTGAGGGGAAATTGCTAAAGAGGCATTCTGGGGAAATAAACTACAGCAATTAGGGGATAGCCACGGTGAGGAAGAGCGTTATTTATGTTTGATCTAGTAGCAATATGCAGAGCTCTCAAAGAAACCTAAAACTTCTCTTTGCAGCCAATATTCACTGTGTGGAACAGGAAGCATCCATTGAGATTGGCTGAATCTGCTGTGGGGGTCTGAAAACTGTAATATATTCAAAGTTTTGATGGGCTTTGTCTCCCAGCCTGTTAGAGTGTGGCCCCCTGTATGTATCCATCCCTGGAGTTTTTACTGATATTGAACAACTGCAGCTTTTCTGCCTCATTGTGAATGTGCTCCTCCTCAGCTCCATCATTCTTGAACTGCACCCCCGGCTTTCACTACCAGCTAAGTGTTTTTCTTCTTTTACATACTAGATGATGTGTGTGTGGCACCCAGATGGGCCCATCTATTCTCCTTCTTTCTGCTCTTTTGTAATTCACTGTAAAATGAAGAATTTGAACCCAGAACCCCACACAGCACTGCCCAGATTACCCTGTACGTGTTACCAGCCAATTCCAGCAATGCTTTAAATAAAGCAACAATCACATTATTTAGGGATGCAAGAGGCAATAGGTCCCCAGGACAAATCCATACTTCTTTTTGAGCCCAGGCTAGAGAACAGATTTGGCTTCTGTCTAAAGTTCTGGGACACAAACTGTAGGTGAACCCAGTGGTATGGAGAAGGAGAAGGCTTGACCCTGAGCCTCCCTTCTGAGCTTTCTTGAGCTTGCACTACTCACCATGCCAGAGCTTTCACTTACACTGCTTGCAGTGCCTTTACTGCCAGACGCAGCCATGGGCAGGCCTGCCTGGCCGACTCTTTCACCATGTGTAGCTACTTTTCTACAGGTGGCCAACCACAGCTGATGCCTGGCAGAGAAGCTTGCTAAGCTCCATGGAGCATGGATACAGACCTCTCAGCTACTCAAGCAAATATACCTTGTACCATGTATTTACTGGCTATTCAGTTTGCTTCATTGCTGTGTCCTTTATTGATCACTTTTCCTTGCAAATTACTGTTCTAACCAGTGACTTTCCTTTGCATAGTCAGATTTACCAACTCCTTCATTACCTGGTAGTGGCTGTGGCTCTGTTCTTGATTAGGAGGGAAAAGCTCACTGCACACGGGTATTTCTTCAGGACAGTCCCCTTGTGAGGCTGAATTTGGCACTATGTGTAACCTGTCTAGTGGCAATTTAACATTGCCATCAAACATTCATTCTACTGTCAGAATGGAATTTGCATTATATTTGTGTGCTTCATTTAAAGCGTGTGCTGCCCAAGAATCCAGCAATTAATTCACTCATCCACCACAGCTGATGCACTTGCTATCAGCAGGGCACAGCACCGTTGAAGCACTGCCTCTCTTTACATTGACTGTATTGCAGTCCACTGAGTAGCCACCACACCAGCCTCTAATGATGCTAAATTAGATATTTTGAGGGCTATTTAGAAATGTCACCTTTTTTTTTTTTTCCACCAGATACAAAGAAAAGTTATGCTTTCTTTATACAAAGAAAAGATACTTCTGAAATCATGATGTGTTAAAGAGGCACAGTGGAGCAAAATTCCCAGTGAGATCTGGATCGGGAAAAGGGCAGAAATGAGCTTTGGATTTGGTATGTAACTGTGGGATGTAACTGGATTGTCTTTGATCATATATCAAAGTGTTGTCAGTCTTCTCCTCTGCCTCGGGGAACAAAACTTGCAGCTGAAGTATTGATTGTTACCAGAGGCTCCACCATAGATCTGTCACAGACAGCTATGAAAAGCAGGCATTAAACACTTTGAGAAAACTGAACTCCCCTGGTTCCCAGTAATGTACTATGGCTTGGTTTACTCAGCCGTTATTTTCCTCAGTGCCAGTCCAGCACCTTAGCCTTCCACCTTTGTCAGGTGCTGGCCACACAAATGGAGACTCCTGGGGGACAGACAGAGCAGACAGAGAAGCAGGAGACACTCTCCTGTGCTCAAAGGCAAAGAGTGGCAGTGGCTGGACACTAGAGGAGGCTGGCATGGGGCTGTGTGACTGGGAGAGAAGAGTGGTTCTGTAGACTGGTCACTCAGGAGCGTGCCCACTCCTGCTGGCAGGCAGCAGCCCTATGTGAGCCACAGACACCCTGAAGCCATGTCGGGGGGGGGCTGTTGCATCACTGAGCAATCACAGTTACCTTTAATTACATGTCTCCACTGGCTGCTAAGCTTTGGAAAAATAACAAGGAGGTGAAAAAAAAAAAGAAAAGGCAGAAAAGAGGCTCTTGCAATCCAGGTGAATTTTTCCAAGCTGATTGCCAACACTCAAAGTTCCCAAGGGCCTTTGTTAGCAGAGAAAAAGCACCAAAGAGATGGAGGGAACAGGAGAACTCTTCTTCTCTCTTTTAAAATAACCTTGTTAACATTCAAAATTTGGGACATTTATATATGTGCTCTACAAGTGTCTCCAACTGAATGGGGGCCACCACAGTTTAACAATTCTCTGCTTCCCTGATGTAAAGTGTGTGTGACACAGCTCTGACAGCACCTGACCAACTCCACCAACACTGGAATATTGAGGTACTGAATTTTCTTAAGGTTAATAAGAATTCATAAACCTCACCTAGTCAGGTGCTTCTAAATCATCATAGTCTTGTCCTTATCTGTTGTGAAAATATTGCATTCAGTGAGATGAATATCCAGCACAAAAGGCACCAACTGGTGAAGGACAATGGCAATGCCATGAAATCTTGGCCCCTTTCAGCAGCACATCTTTTATAGTTATCCTCAAGAAGGAAATTAACTGAGTTTTTAGTTACCGTGAGCCACCTCTGAGAATTAAGCGTGTGCTCTGCAACCCCCAAGGCATCAATATGCATATTTCAATTCTTTATTCACTTACAAATGTTTATTGACACTCTGTTTCAACCCTGGATGTGCTCTCTGGGGAGCTAAGTCAATATTTTTTAACACAGATACAGCAAATTTTATTTTATTTGAATGTGCACTGATAGCATTTCCCCAGTTCAATCCTGTGGGAATTGAATAGACCACTTTAGAGGGTAAAAGAAACTGTAATAAATACTAAATGATTAAAAGAGAAAAAACAGAAGTTGTATAGTGCTCTCGCCTAGATTCAGGGCTATGTTAATAAACAAAATGGAGCTAGGAAAGTCTTCAGGCTACCCTGTGCATTAAAGTAAATGTGTTTGTTTCATTATTCTCAGGCCACAGAAAGGAAATCCATGGCAGAGGAATGAATGGCAACGTGTTCTCCATGCTTGCCCTTAGACAGAGTTTCAAACTTTTCAGAGGCCTCAGTTTGAGATTGTATCAGGCTACTCAATAATAGTATGTAAGACAGTTTGAGTCACGTTGTCCAGATCAGGTATTTAACAGTAAATTTAGCTGTAAGAAGACAGACCTTATTCACCAAAACAGGTAGAGAACACAGATAGGGCTGAATCTTGGTTGAGCGCATGAGATGCTGATGAATATGTAAACTCCAAGCCTACGGTAATCCAGAAACTTTGTCCTAACTTTAGACTAAGACAGAGAAAATGCAAAAACTTGCCCAGTTTCCCACAGTACATCAGTGGCAGAGACAGGTCAGAGCCCCCTTTTTCCAATTCTCCCTCTAATATTAGAACTTTCTGGTGCATTGCTTTTGGAAAAAAGTATTTTGAAGTCCTTATTGACTCCTTATTCACAGGAGAATCTAGCATTCTCCTAACCCATCTTTGGAAAAGATATAAGAAGATGAGAATTCATTTCCTTTCGAGAGAACTATCAATATCCATCTTGGCATCTGAAGAAATTTCAGGCAAAAGACTATTGATTTCCTAATCTTGAACCAATTCAGTCATTACCAGTGTTGCGTGACTAGATTGGATCTGGGCTCAAACGCACTGAGAATGCAACAGGTATGTAGCAACCGCAGCACTTGGAGGATCACAGCAGTTGAGTGAAAGATGGCATACTACACAGCTGCCTAACAGACACAGGCTCCAAATGTGGCCCACTGGGTGGCTCCTCTTCCTATGGACTCTCAGGGACCCAAAGGTGGCAGTTCTGTCATCTGGAGTGACATGATTCATTGGAATTTGCAGCAATAAAAGAAAGAGCTGTGCCCATCAGTGAGCTGCATTTGATGGGCTGTTAGCTTGCTGCACTGAGTAAGCGCCAAAGTATTTCCATTAGTTTGCATCACAGGAAAAACTGTCTTCCAAATTACAGCTCCTTCATATTCCTGTGTGTTCTGTTAGATTACAATAAAAAGGAAACGCAGAAAGTACTTCAGAAACCATCAGGCCAAACCCCCAGATCATGTCAGATGAGGTACTTCTGAGGCAGCCCACCATTTTTACACTGTATTACTAGCTTATTCTATCAGAAGTACAGCATTTTTGATAGGACACTTCCTTTCACATTATGACTCTGTGGCTGGTTAAAACAATATCTACAGCTATGTCAAGAGCTTGAATTTCCCAAGGATTGATTTAATATTATGCAATTAAAGGCGAGTCTGTAACAAGTAGTGGGTACTTTCTCTGAGAGAACTAAGTAGCTTTCATGAACCAGGGCAAGGCACAGAGCTAATCATGTCCCAGAAGATAACTCTGAGCCTAATAATTCTACGTGATGGAAGTGAAGACTCCCTCTGCACTAGAAGCAAGTACAAGTAACAGTCTGGTAATGTTACTTGTTTTGGCAGAACGGAAGAAAAAAATGCAGAGCATTCATAAGTTCATAAGTTTCATTATGACTAAGCTGCCTTCCTGAGCTTCGAGTCTTTTATTCAGAAGTCAGATATAGGTCTAACCTGAGAGAAGGCATCTCCTGCAAAAAAATGCTAGTGTGCTATGCTATGTATTTATAGTAAAGGTGGCACAACATCCAGCCGAATGACTATGCAGCAGTCCTCTGTGAAGGACTGCGCACACGATGAGAGAGAAGTCCTGCCAACTTCCATTCAGATTTGCACATGGATCCATCTTGACCTTTCTGCAAATAGTCTAGCTGCTGACTGGTGCTGGGGAGGAGATGAAGAAAGAATGGCAGTCTGGACTGTAATTAGGCGGTGCAAGAGGAAGTGGGACTGGCATTTTGGCCCCTGACTGAGGTTTCCGTTGCTAAATATGGGATGTAGTATTGGTTGCAGGGGGCTGTAAGCACCATAGAGAAAGGAGTTGCTGGATTTTAATAGCCTGGGCTCCTTACTGGATTTCTCCGACTTTCCTCCCAACCTGCGCAGCATTGATCCTTGGAAAAATGGCCTTTTTTAGGAGCCTGCAGAACCAGTGTTTTGGGTGAGATGCTTAGCAACTCCACTCCTGCACTGTAGCCAGGAGAGATCTGCACTATTCTGAGTTAGGTTTTTGTGTGACATGCTTTATATGAGATCTGAGCACTATTTAGAAGTGTATGTGAAGTACTTTTATCACCTGATTGCTGTTAAGGGATTTGGGGTTATTTTATGCTTGAGGAAGAACTGTACACACTGAAGTAGTTTGCTCTGAAAACCTTCTTTATTTTTATATTTATTTAAAGTTGATGCCAGAAGGTCAAAGCCAAAGACATCATCGTGACACAGAAAGCAACAGAGTTGTGATAAAGTTGCAGGGAAGCTCATCCTACAGTTCCGGACTGGACGCTAAAAAACTCTGTCTTGTCCCTAGAGGAGTCAGGAACATTTCTGTGTCTATGCTTCTGGCTGACTATTCCTTGCATCAGAGAAATAAAGCTGTTGGTCAAGACCCTGTCTTTTTCTTCAAAGTTTTCCACACCAGCAGCATGTGACAGGATAGTAAAATTATAAGCTATCTCCTGAAGATCTTGATGGCTGCTATTTCAGGGCCATTTTTCTTTTTCGGGGGCATGGTGCAGTGCAGGAGGCATCTTATCTTATTCTACTTCCAGTGCCGTTCAGATGACTGAGTTTTCTGTTAAAGAAGCAAAAAGAGAGAACACATATTGAGGAAATACTGCAGAACACTCATGATATTTGCCCCAGGAACTGAACTCCACTTGTTGTGTCCCTAAAAATATCTCCCCAAAGTGGAGATATGTCATAGGAGTGATTAATTTACTCCATATTAACCAGTAATGACTCTTCACAATTGTCTGCTTGCAGAGAGGTGCTGTTGAACCTCTAGCCAGGGAGGTTCAGCAAGCAAGCACAAAACAAAAAAAAAAAAAAAAAAGTTGCTTCTTTTAAGAAGGTTATACATTAGAAGTTTCATTTTATTTTGGTTCCATGTTCAGGGTTGGGGGATTTTTATACGTCAATTTTTCTTGTTATTGTGCTTCATTCTCTCCCATGATTCATCTAACTCTAGGGCATTTATTGAAATTCTTGATACAAAATTCAAGGGAAATGAATCTCACTTTAAACTTATAAGGACAGCTACACAGCCTGATTAAACTCTCTTGCAGTTTTCACCAGCTGAGGATGTAGTTCTTCACACTTCTGTTCAAACTAACAGACCAGGTACATTTCTAGCCCAGGCAAGAGATGTGATATGTAACACTGTCTTACATCAGAGAAGCTATTGCTTTTATTCATAATTTTCTGGTGGATGGAATAAAAGCTATTTTCTTTAGGAGGACTGAAAAAAATGTGGTGGCAGCAACCTGGAGATACGACTCTTACAAGCAGTTAAATACATCTTCACTGTAAATCAAAAGGCCTATGCATGTCGTAAAGACTCAGTGAGACTCAGATGTCACCCGTTAAATAGCTTACCTGGTTCTTAACTACTAAATTACTGTTTTCCTGACTTGGACTGTTGTTGATTTTCTTCCAGATGACTGGATGGAAAGCATACTTGTGGCACGACTAGAAGTCCAAGGAGGCTAGGAGAGGACAAGATTCTTCTGGGCCTCAAAGAAAGCATAAACACATGAAAGAAGTGTTGTCCATTCACTAAATAAATTTATTTATTGTGAAGCAAGCAAAATGTAAGATGTACTAAAACTTTCCTGTTCTGCTATCAAGGAGAAATCAGTGTTCTAGATATACCAAAATAATAAAATCTGATACCTCCTACACTGACACTGAGTAACATTTAGTGCTTCAGAGGAATACTTCTGGGTTACTGCAGCATCACAGCAGTTCCTGTGATGGTTTCTGGGTTTTGTGCTGAAGGCAGCAGCTCTAGTATTCATTTGGCTGGCTTGGCACTGCAGAACTTGGAGTGGAACATTACTTGAAGAAAAAGGGAACTACTTCAAAAACACTTGGAAAGTTCAAGAGAATTTGGTTTGACTTTATCACTAAAGATGACTCAGAAAGACATGTGTATGTACATTTCCCAGCAATTCATTAATGCAATATCCTAAAGGGGTCAGTAGCTCTGCTGTAAAATGGTTAGGGTTTCGCAGTCAAAAAAGGCTGCAAGCAGTATTCTAGATTCCCTTCTTTGTAGGCAATCCTCCAGAAGTTGAATCTTTTTAAAAGCTAACTGTAGAGATGGTTTTTGTTCCATTTGATCTTTCTCTAGTGTTATTTGGTAACATGAAAAATGTGTTCAGAAAAAAAAATCAAGCCATTTCCGGAAAAAAAACCCAAAACAACCAAACAGCTCCCTTAGGAAACACCCTTCAAATGGTGGACTCCTAATCACGGACTCCTAATGCTTTGAAAGTTAAGTAGTATTAAGGATATTAAACCAGAAGAGAATAGTGAAATACTGCAACGGCAGCTGCATTTTCATCATCCTTTGAGGAAAGGGTTTCTCGTGGTATTTGAATTGCAAAGAGAGCTATTTACCATTACAGAGAGTGTTTAAACCAGGAGCTCTGTCGAGAATTTTACCCTGGGGGGTTAGCAAACGCACAGGACCGTGCCGGGACTTTCTCTGCTGGGGAAGAACGTGAAGTGAGTGGTGCCCCTCTTTGGCATTGATCCGTTTCTTTACAAAGAAAGTATACAAGCTGTTTACAGTGGAAATAACAGCTACACTCGGCTTCCTTACTCGGGAATTCCTGCCTTCCTTTCCTCTCCTAGCCATTCCGGAGGGTCATTTCACGTTTTCCCTGCGGAGACCGACAGCTGTGCGCAGACCGGGGCACAGGCAGGGGCAAGGTGTAAGCCTGTAAGCCCGGAGGCTGCCCGGCATCCCCACACCCTGCGGGGCAGCCGCCGGCACTCACCTGGGCGAGCGGGGGGCCGAGCCTGCGGGCCGCCTGCCCCCCTTCCACCGGGGGCTGCCCGCCGTCCCCAGGGCAGCCGGCATTCCTGCGCAGGGCAGGGCAGCCGGCCGGGGAGCGGCTCATTTGGTTTTTTTCCCCTCGGGGGTGCCGGGGCCGCTGCTAGTCCCCGGGGCTCTCCGNGGGAAGCGCTGCGGGAAATCGCGGGCAGCGACGGGAGCTGTAGTGGAAACAGGTTGTTGGGATCTCGCCGTGGGAGGAAGGGGCGGCTCTGGTTACCAGCCAGCCAAATCTGGGCTCTGGGAAGTGGAGACGGAGCCGCTGCTTTCCCACCCCGCGATGTGCTGAAAGAAACGGACGGCGAATTACCACGGGAGAGCTTTGCTCCGAGGTCGCCTCTTCCCAGGAAGCCGATACCGCTCCCTGAGCTCTTGAAGTTCTAGCAGTTGCTCGCTCAGCTTGGGATTAACCACAGCAAGTTCCACCTGCGCGAGTCCCGGTTTTCAGGGGTCAGGCAGGTGATTTTGTTTCCCTTTGGCTCCTCTACTTGCGCGTGAATACCGAATACCAAAAAAGTCTGCTCAAAAGCCTGGCAGAGCTTGAGAAAAGCCACGGTGGAGAGTTGTGGTGTTTTGGATATATTCAACACAACTGGCACCTCTGCTCGAGACAGTCGTATGGCTTGAAGGTAAGAGATACGTGTTGATACGCTTTTCTTCAAGAAATACAAATGTTGTGAATATCCCGGTGAGGGAATAGAGACAACAGTAGCTGCTGTAATCACTGCTGCCTGGCAATGTAAAAAGACAGCAGAAAAAGAAAATATTTGTCAGTGTAGCAAATGATCCATTAAGCTGTTCTCTTCTGGAATAGAGTAGGTGAAAGCGAGTTTTCAGATTCAAAAATGCAGACTGACTTATTTTTTTCTTCTAAAACACTAACTGCAAACCAATAAACAATTTTTATTAAATGCTAAAGAGGCATTTAGAGTTGCTGTGAAGCTAGAATCGTTTTTATAAGTTTGATGCTTAACACTGCTCTCACATAGACACAATGGAAATAGAGTGACAGGGAAAACTGTAGGAGGAGGATGTGTAGATAGAATATAATGTAGGAACATTCCCTTTCCCCAAAGACTGAGATTGTTCAGTCAAATTGTTTGAGGGAAAACACTGGTTTTTTCTCTTATGACATTCAGGTTTTTTACATATGGCAAAACTTGTGTCCCTTAAAATTTCCTTCTCAGCGCCAGTCTTGATGTTGAACAATCTTTCCCAGTGAAGGACGGGAGATCTGTTACCCTTTCCTGAAGAAGCCTTGGAAGGAAATCTTTCAGAAATACTCCTCTGAACATTGCAAGTAGATTTTGTGCAAGGTTTACAGTAACCTTTGTGGCATGAAGGAAGTCTGAATTATTCCCGTTTGTACCTTAATATTTTTTCCATTGCCCTTCACTTATAAGTTTCATCTGGCAAACTGGAGATTTAGGGCAGGGAAGCAGACTCTAGGATTGCATTGGGTCTTATTCAGTGCTCGAGTATTTCTGTTCAAAGCTGTTGACTGTAGGTGGTTTTTACACAGATAGTGCATCCTCACATGTTAATTCTCAAGTCTCTCTCAGCCTGACTTTCTCACATGGAAAGCATGGAGCCATAGGGCTAACAGCATGTGGAACAATGAATCACTGCTCTTCAAGTAGAGTTCAAAGTCAAAAAGAAAAATAACTTGGTTGTTTTACAAATAACCAGGCACAAGATTATATTATAATGGTCAAATAGGTTACACACGCAGTTCACTGCAAAATAGCGTGGGTTGTATTTCTTACATGTTCAGTGTTTTATGTGATTGTTCTTCTTTAATCACACAATGGGCTTAAAAAATCATAATCCTGTGCTTATGGTTTTATATTTCTTTTGAAGTAAAAGTCCATGAATTGCTTGTAGCAATCTAGAAGAAACAGTCTACTGATGATATTGCTAACTCCATCAAAGAAGTGTAAAGAGCACTCTCTCTCTAGTTTTGTTTTGTTGTTTTTTCCATTTAACTTCTTTTTCATACTACAGAAATTCTGTTACATTAGAACCTGTATTCTTTACTTCCCATACTTCTGAACATCGTTTTTGTAAAAGTACTTTCCACTGATTTATGTACTGTGTGATTATCTTTTGCTTACATAGACAGTGTATGGCACGACAGGCAAATATGAGGGAGAGAGAAAGAGAAGGGCAGACTTCAAATCTCCTGACCATTCGAATCAGGAGGAATAACTATATGTCAGATGTAAGTTTGGGCCCTGTCTTTTCACTTAATATTCCTAAAGATAGCTATAAAGCGGTTATCTGACATGCATTAAGTGAATTGCCTTGCACGATGTGGCACATATCACAAAACACCACCCCAATGCATAAATCCATTGTGTAAAACCTGCCATACTATTGCATTTGCATATAAATTCCATGGCCACACATGTAGGGAGATTGCATGTGTGTAAAGAAGAGCTTCAACTTGGTACACTGTAGCATTTATAAAACAAAAGTGCATGTTTTGTACTTCAGAGAGAAGCAAGTGAAGCCTCAAAGCCAGGTGAGGCTGGGTTAATAGTTAGTATAGGTTATATTGTAGCTAACATGGATCATACCTGGAACCCAAGAGCTTCCTTTTTCCTTTACATCTTGCTTCTGTGTCACTTTCACACTCTGCATGAAAGGCTAGGTCACGATTCAGATTAGATAAGTAGTCACATAGCGTCCATCACACCCATCTTGATACTGCTCCCGCAACCCAATCCCAAATCATCACGAAGCCCGCTGAAGTGAGTAGGTTACCTCCACATAAATCTGCAAAGCCAAGGTGATTTATATATATGCACTCCTCTCACGAGGGAATCACAGCTTGGCATCCACTCACTCTGCATGCAGTGCTTGTATGCAAGGCAGCAAGCACAAAGATTGCACTTTAATCTTTTCCAGCTTTGCTGGAGTATAAGACACCCGCCTGGGAAAAATACTCAGCTTTTCCTTTAATGGCACTTCAATGTTGGTTCAAGGTATTCTTCTTCATACTCCCTCAGGCTGGCAGATTCAGGCTATTACTACCATTATCAAAGGCTCAAGGCACTGGTCAGTTAATAGCACAGGTTACAAACAGGCTGATAAATGCACCTGGAACACAACAGCGGTGTTGTGCAGCTGGGTTGAAAGGTCTGAACAATGGCACGGACCGGTGAGGGTCTGTGACTAAGATGTGCCCCCTCAATGAAGCAGGAAGGCCTAGCAGCCTAGCATGTGAAGTAAGATTTCCTGTGTGGTGTTCTTCTAAAATCTCCACCCTCTCATCCTCTGCTTGCTTAAACTTTGGAATTCAAATTTGGGCTTGCAATACTTACATTTTGATGCATCTCAAAATGCCACAGAGAACTGCTCTTTCCACAGTAGAACTTACTCTCACAAAGTATCATTACCTCCTATGTCTCCGTGTTTACCACCAGATAAAAAAAAAAAAAAAAAAACTCAAAAGGCATCACCATATTTTAAAACCCCTTGCTACCAAATGGGTTGTTTCAATCATACTGAACAGGTAAGATTCTACACTGTGTAACAGCCAAAACCTTGAGGACCAGGTTTGAACTGGCTTACCCCTGGGCTTTCTCATCCTTGGCACCCAAGCTATTAGACGGAATTATCGTCTGAAGCTACCTCTGAAACTGCAGGGAATATTTGGATGGAAACAAAAATCAAGCTTCCTCCAGAAGAAAGCAGAATTTCACATTACTTGGAAAACTTCGGACATTTTAATTTCCACTGTGTGAAAGAAGCCGTGGAACGAAGTTATAAGCCCTATACTCCGTATTTCTACAAAGAATTTACTTGATTGTCTTTAACACCCTTGTGCTAGACGTACCCTTTTTCTCACTAGCAATATTCTTTAATGAGTATTACATACAAATTCTCTAAAACAACAAGGAACTTTGAAAATGCTTGTCTTCAAATGCACAAGTGTTTGTGGCTCTTCAGATATGAGCAAGATGGATTTGGTTCATGAACCTTATAATACTTTCATAATAGCTGCTTTTCAATTTCATCCTCTGTGCACAAATTTCTTCTGAACACTTAGGAAATCTGGAAATGAGTGTTTGCTTTCTCACATGCACATAGCTGACATTTCAGTGCCAGCAGATATAGGACAGGGAGTATGTTCACAGAACGTATAATTTAGCTGCAAAGCTTCTTGCCACAGGATATGTGGATGGTAAATGTTCCTAAATGTTGCTGACCTAGGTTCAAGGGGACGCTAGGTAATTTCAATTCTAAAGGAAAAGCCCACTAATTGTTAACAAATGCATAGAAACCACCGTGGCTCAGTCAATATCTGAGATGCAAACAGTTGGATGATAGGAGAGTCCTTGCAAAAATATCATATATACTCACTGTGTTTTTACACTCTTGCCCAGGCAATAGATTTTGAATACCACTGGAGAAAAGATACAGGACTGGTCGAACTTTGTCTGAGCTCTCAGGGTTATTTTTTTAAGGCTACAGGAGAAAATACAATAGGCTAAATGTTAAAACATATTAAGGTTTGGAATATAGGGAGGAAAGATTTTGAAAGATTTGTTTGGGATCTAATTTCACTGTATTTTACAAATAAAAACTTTTAGTAACTATATTTGCTTTGGCTAACTCTTTAGGAGCATGCGAGACTGATCAGTTTGTGCCGGGGTGCTGCTAACGGGATTCTTTGGGAAAGAGGGAGGCAATTGTTTAAGTCCTGTCAGATGCATCATTCCTTGTGCTGTTACAAAACCAACCTATATTCAATCTAAAATGATTGCTAATAAGTATTAACTCCTCTACCAATTGTTCCGCTTCAATCATGTTTTCTCTTGCTGTCCTTCATCTGGTTATTTTTAGCATTATAATTTTTTTAAGATGTGACTGTGTTCAGTTGCTTCTTCTCTGTACATCCCTCCCAATTATCTCGGTGGGTATTTTTCTCTCAGCCCCCTAGAACGGGTTTATTTCTGGTTTACTCTTCCCTGTTGGTTTCCATGTGGTTATGTGGGAGGCTGCACATTCTTTATCAAAGCAGAGAGCCATGATTAGTCCATTCAGAAAATGTAAATGCAGCCTTATGTGTTATGTAGCACTGGAGAAAGGGAGATAGGCTGTAAGGAGCAATAAAAGCAGTCGATAATAGAACACGGTGTTAAGCCCTGTAGGTAGGCCTGGATGATCACAGTGACGTCCACACTTCACATTCCTAATGGAGCTAAATAAACATACTGAACCTGTGTACTGCTGTCTGGGGAAAGCTAATCAGAGTGCAATCCAGTCCTGCTGAACTAAGTGAAATCCACTACGATTGTGCAGCCTTTGCTGTTAACATTCATTTTGATTTGTACCTCCCTTTCTGTATGTGTTCCATTATTTATCCCAAATTTCCGACTCTGTAGCCTCAGCTGTCCCTGCCTGAGATGTCCCAGGAGCTGGAAATGCACTTATTAGTTGATAAATACATGTATTTGATTTTGCTCATCACTTCAGGTTGCCAACTGCTAACGTTGGGGATGTATCAGCAAAATCAACACTATTGAGAACGCACTGCGCAATTTGCAGCTTTATAGAAAAATGAACTCTTCACCAATATCTCAGGTTTTTGAATCGTGCACCCCTGAATGTGGCAGCTGAGATAGTGTATCAGAAAAGTTAAATTTATTACCTAATATATTACACCTTGCAAATTACTTGTCTAAACTGAATCCTCACCCTGAACACTATTTAGATATCTCAGATGTAAAATTTGGAATTTAAGCAAATTAAGGTTCTGTCTGTAATGGGCACTCTTCTGACCTCCAGTTACCTCTGTATCTGCATATTTCAAGCTTTTACATACTTGTATGACAGTCCATAAAAATGTGATTATCTACAGGGTTACTGAAGTCTGAAGTTGGATTTTTAACCTTTTTATCTGTTTTCTCTGGTGACCACTGCAGGCGAGAATACCTTTGAGTTACAGCCTTATCTACACGCTTGGGAATCTAGCCTTCTCACACATCAGAGAGAACAGGGTACCTCCAGCCAGCCTGCTTTCCCTTAGACATTTACACGCAGATTTAGGAGTCAAATTTTAGTCATCCACGGTTGAAAAGTTGCAATTATAAAGATCTTATTAATGTCAAAAGCATTAAAAATAGAACCACCACCCCGCCTCCCATATATATCATTAAACAGCAAGAATCACCCTGGCCCCAGCACGTGAATCATTTATCACCCCCATGAGGTTATGGATGCTTTAAAAATGTGTTTGTGGTTGTACAGGGATGCTTTAGCCCACGATGACTCTGAGTGAACAGGCTAGGCATGTGTAAGCTCCTTATATTGCACTTATTTGACTCCCTAGTCACCTACTGACTAGGGAGTCAAAAAGTCAATATCAGAAACTCCATGCTAGTAAAGGTTCCTACATGTCCTTATTGTTGATTTGTTTTCATTCATAAAGCACATATCTCAAGTTGGTCATGATCCATGACTGAGCATTCTAGACTTTTGCCAGTGTAACAGGAGGTTATTAAAGCGTTACGATTATTATTATAAAGCATTACCATTGTTATTATTATTTTACAACTGCACACAAGGGCACCAGTGAACTTTAGATTTCCTGTGGTCTTTCCGCTCTAGCAAACTAGACAAAGAGAGCAGTCTTTTCCTCAAATTTTTTAATTGGTTGTAAAATAGGCTTTAGTATTTCCAAGAATAGCACTGGCGCAACTGTTAGAGATAGAGTTTCCAGGTGGAAGGGATCCCTGGGTGTGGATCCAGTTCCAGATTGAAGACAAAGGCTGAGAGTAAATATCAGCACATTTGGTCAGATGCGGTTTCCATCCATGCCACCGGCTGTTGGCCTGGCTGGAGCTCAAAGTGTCTGCACTGTGCTTTGAAGAGGCTGAGCTTAGGTTATCTATTAATAACTAGAGGGCTTCCTTCCTATCTGTTAGCGAGCACTGGGCATTGAAGTTCTGCCGATGGCTATTTCTGAGCAGGGATCACACGAGAGCAGAATAACACATTTCTATCACAAGGCAGCTCTCAGGGACTGCCACGGGAGCTCGGTCGGGCCCCCAGAGACACAAGGCTGGGTCTTGAACTAGCAGCACATAGCTCACTGGCTTAAATAAAATAACATCCACTTTACAAACCTGTGTATTGCTAAGCTTTGCATGTTTCAGGCACACAAAGGCAGCACTCTTTTTAAATACCTTATTCTGATCGTTCTGGAGAGCATTAAGAAGCAGAGCTAGCTGAAAACTTCATGGCCAAAACTATTTCCATTGAATGTTGAACTGAATCAGTATTTTGCAGAAAGTAACTGCTTTTCTCAGAAGTTTTCTTTCTTTCTCTCTTTCCCCCCCAATATAAATTTAAAAATTTCTTCACTCACATTTGGTTTGCCTGCAAAAGTTTCCACGTTCAGAGCTTCTGAGAGAGGTTAGTGTTCCTAAAAGAGATATCATTTCTGTCACTAGCATTTTACTGTTCCTTTGTTCCACACCACCAGTAAAGTCCAAATATTCTTTCTAGCGTACAAGCATATGCATTTCCTTTGAAAGACGTTTTACTAATAAAAGGAGAAATCCACACAATGACGATGTCCAATTATTCATTATGTAGGAGGATGTTTGTCTACATATGATGTCTGTTTCTTTGCAGCTTCCTTTGTCGTCCTTTCCAAGTGTTATTTTTGTTTATCTGTAGATTTATCTTTTTTTCAGTGTGAAGGAAGAATCAATTAGGAAATTACAGCAGTAACAGAAAATAACAAAAAGGGATAATAATAAGGTTAATATCCTTTGAGGCTACATTTTGCAATTCCATTTACTGTTGAATTTCTGACTCAGAAGGCCTCAGTCGTACCCACAAAACCTTAGCGTAAGACACATTGTTTGTAGAGACAGCACATACTTTAGAAAAAGAAAGGGAAAAAACAAAGAATATGCAAAGGAAGTGTTAAACTAAAGAAATTACTAAATAAGTGCAGGAGATAGTTTAATAATTCAGACATTTCCATCAGCATTCAGTGTGTGCCCCAAAGATATTATTCTGAAGACATACTTAACGTATCAGGTGGGACAACACCTTGACCACTAAGAATGTGTCTGATTTTGATGTGAGTGAAAAAGTCATAGGCAAAACAAGCAACCCCTGCTTACAGAGCAAATCACATCACTTAGAGATGGTTTTGGTTTTTGTTTTGGTTTTTTTTTTCCCCGTGGACAGAACTACAGGCTCAAGAAGGGGGCCTGTGTCTATGGGATGAGGATATAAAAGAGAACATCTCTCCTCTGCACTATTGCAATGCACTTCTTTTAGGAAGACAGAGGCCAGTGCCTGCTGGAGGTTTTTCTTGACTTCTGTGTTTGTTTCAGCTTCAGCAAGTAGGGCACGTGTGTTCAGATCACACACATTTTGCTTTTAGTCTTCTGCACCCCCTTATTTACAACGCTGATGACTTAAACAGCCACTGAAGACAGCACTGGATTTAGCCCTGCCTTAACTTTCACAGTAACTTGTATCTAGCACTCTGTAATTAAAAACATTAGTGGCTCCCCTTGTAACATTTCATCTGAAAGAGTATCTGCTCCCTGCCAAATCGGGTGAAAATATTCATGACTTTCTGGAGCTCTGTTAATGACTTTGTGGATTAAAGAAATATGGAAATAATACAGAATTCATAACTAGAGCAGGCCCAGATTAGTGGTTTTATGAATTGAATTCATTATGGACGCTGCATGCAATGGCTGCACTTAAAAGCCTCAGATAAAATGAAGTATTCACTGTATTAGGTGCCAGATGTGCCCACTGCAGGAAATGGGTCCTGCTAGCCAGACATTGCACTTCTTTACAACTTTGACAGTTGCAGGCTTTTTTTTGACTGTACCTGACAACTGAGCCTGGATAAATTCTACGGGAGGAGCTCTTGGAACAAACAGTATCCACAGATGCTCTGTTCACCCCTTCCACTTGTAACCTTGGCCAGTAAATCTGGAGGGTTATGGGGCTGGGTCGGATCAGTTCTGCCAATGAGCCAAGCATCACTTGTGTGGGAAACTGCTGGGTGTTTGCGCAGCGGGGAACTGGAACCCTTTCCGGGGTGCCTGGGTATTACTGCAGCAGAAACAGCAACAGCAGTAACGTTTCCTTTCTTTTTCTCTTCTGTTGCTCCTTTTATGGATATAGCTTATAAACTTTCAGGGCAAAATGGCTGTATTTTGTATACTAAAGTCTTCTCTATACTAATGCCTCACAGCAGGCTGAAAGTTTTGCTGACAGTGTAAAAAGGCAACAGGTAAAACTTAGGCGAGCAGCTGTTGGGTGTGCACAGTGATCCCAGGGCTAGAAAAGCGCAGGCAAAAGCCCTGGTTGTTGGCTGGCCTCACCACAGTGGCTCCCCTCCACTAAAATCCACAAAACAGCCGAACTGCTTCACTCATTCCTTGCCTTGAGAGTTGCAGCACCCTCCCGGAGCCCCTTCTGTGTTTAAAACCAATGGTCTTCATGCTACTTAGCAAAGGCCACGGCTACTAGTCCAAACATAACCAGCGAGTCTGGCTGGCCTCTCGAAAGAATATAGTAAAAAGTTCTGTCACCTGCCCCCAGTGGCAACAACTCTCTCCTCTGACCAAGCAGACTTTTCTGCAGTGTTGAAGCTAAAATGACTCAAATCATTCAAGAAATTGAACAGTCTCTTGAGCACTGAAGCTTTGAATAACCTTTTCCCCTGGCTAGGGATTTGTCAGTGATGTTAGCAACAAATCATGTGAACTACAGGTGGAAAATACATGTCTTTTCAAGGCTTCTACCAGCTGTCAGATTACCAGGTCCTGCTCCCCCACTGAAGAATCAGCCCAAAACCAGCAAGTGAGCAAGGGATACTCTAGCAACAGGCTGGAGACCTGGGAGATCAATCTATTCTTAGGCTGTGATTTGCACACATCTGAAGCTAGACTTCAGAATGCTAATGAGCTTACCTGAATTTTAATCAAGGCCTATGGGAGAAGTTCAGTTTAGTGCCTTCTGCCTAGTAAAAACAAGCAGGACAGATAGAATCGTAAGCCACTTTTCTAACATATTAGCTCAGGATGAGGCAAAATAGCCATACGTTCACCTGGAGAAGAAGTTGTACCACTCATGGAGGAAGCAAAACACATACTTACCTGTGGGTTGAATCTCCCACAGAGATTGTGTGAGGTCTCTGAAGAGACACCACAAGCTGACTATCTTCTTCCACTGCCAAATTTCACAAAACATGGGAGAACTTAATACATAGCGAAGGCACCTCTGCTCTTAGGATGCTTGTTTGACACCAACCAAACAGTTCCAAAGGCCAGGCAGAGAAAAATATACCCCCCAAAGGCATAGAAAACAAACTTCCCTTCCCCCCCCCTCCCCCAGTGTAACTAAATGAGCATCTTTCTTTAGGAAAACAGGATAAAACCATTGAAATCACTTAGCTGCTGAAGGGCATGAAAAGTAGCAACCAGAACCTGACGGGCTATATAGAACATTGAGGAGCTTCAACAACTAAAAGCAAGTAAGAACAAACACTCAAATTCTTTAGACATGTTTGAAAATCCTGTCCTCAAACACTGGCAGGATGGAGGCCAGCTTCTCTTCCTCCATGAGAGGCACATCTGGGCGCAGCTGTGAAGCAAGCTGAGCATGGGGTGGGGAGAGTGCTGGATCGCTGTAGCAGGAGCACAAGGGAGTGCTTGACTCTGGTGATCCCAGTGAGGGATTTGATGGTGAGTCAAGCAGGGGCAACAACATCGTATAGGTTTATCTGATCACATACGACACTTCTTGTCACATTGCATCTTTCATTAGCTCAGCCAAAAGGCTGGGGGGAAAGGATGCCTGGCTCCTTTCTAGCCTGCCTCCCTGCTGTGTGTTCAAAAGGGAGTGGCTGTCCTCAGGTGCCCCAGGGAAAAGGGGTGTGTGAGCGAGGAGTCACTGCACCATCATCACAGGAGGACGTGCCTGCGATTTTCCCCAGCCTCTGAAACGGGAATGACACCAGGAAATGGGTCCTATCAGGGGTCCCAATGGCAAGTGGATAATTCTCTGCAAGGTCACTCTCTTTAAAATTTATATTCTGCTATTTGTTGTTTTGTTGTTTTTTTTAAATTGATTTCCTGGCGTTCTCAGGTGAGATTTATTTGAAATATCACATGTGGCTTTCTCTCTCACATGCCTACTTGAGTTCCAAATATATATGCTACCCCTGCTATGTGAGCTGAGGGTCAAATCCATTTGAAATCATGACAAAACTCTAATTGGGAAGAAAACCATGCCTAGGAGTAATAATTATTTTATATTACAACAAGTAAAAGGGAAAAAAGATCTGTTGCATAGTGAATTTCTGCTTCCATGGGGAGACTACATTGAACAAAGAGAGGACACGATGCAGCAGCATTAGAATGGAAAGACAAACTAGATAGGACATATATATTGCATGTGTAAAAGGTGATGAACAGTTTTGCATATCTAGAAGACATTCAAGAAGCTCAAACACTTGTCATGGAATGGCCATGGTGCCAAGCAGGAACCACAGGACTCTCCAAGTCCTTTCCAGCACAATGGCCATAATAAGAGACACTGATTTACAGAAGCTGATGATCCGATCCAATTCTCCTATGCCTGAAAGCCCATTCTGTAGGACGAGATGTAAAAGGATAGGTCCAGAACTAGAGATGTTCTTTACTCACATTTTGCTTGCAAAGATGACAGAGGTGGGTGTTGGAAGTCTGGATTTAAACAGTACAGTGGAGCTGATTTGGGTCAGGGATTAAATGATTAAAGATCATTAGGATTTGAAATTTGAGGAGCACTGGCTGATCTGCATAGGAGGAATGCACAGAGCCTCCTCGCCTCCCCTCTGCTGATTGTAGCCTGTATTTGTACTCGTTCACCAAGAGGGACAGGACAGTAATTTATCCAATGTTTTCCTGAAGCTTCAAATACAGGGAATTGGCACTTAAGCAAGAAGGAGTCACATGAATGTTGAGCTGACTGACACATCTTCATCAAATCTTCTACAAAGAATCTAGTAAAAGGGACTTCATGGCAAATGTTAGTCATATATGGTTTGGGGCAAACACCCACAAAATCTGAAAAAGAAGGGGAAGGGAAGGGAAGGGCTCTGCTTTCCTCTGGAATTCACTTGGAAAATGTTTGTGCAAACAAGCTTAGTGATGGGAGTGACAATGAAAACAGCAGGTGTTAAATGAATGTTAGATGACATAAGTGGAAGGCAAATATTTGATCTCCTCAATCAGAATTATTATTATTTACTTTTAATAAAGTATGGCTGAAGGACTCAGAGCTAAAACGTCTTTGTGCTAGGTGCTGCATAAACACAGGAATCCTGACTAGAGGGGGAAAAAAGGTTTATTCAACTAAGGAATTAACACAATCTATTTCTGCAATCAAATTAAGTTACATGCTTCAAATGCCAAGCACCAAAATGTACAGAGAACGTTGAACAGGTAAAACCAAATAATTTTAAAAAATCCTTAAATGTTTGCCACATTGTAAACAATACTTAAAAGTAAACATTTTGGTCAAATTTCAGCTTCCTTTGTAATATAACTACTGGGGATGGGGAGTGAAGAGAAGTCCTCAAAAATAATACAATTAGCTCTACTACTGATTAAGGGTTATTTGCAAACATTGGTGTATGATCTCAAGTACACAACAAATTCTAAAAGAAGATAGATCACCAGTATCATAAGACTGGGAATTTATTAGATTAGTCAGAGAGATTTAGCGTTAGGATACATATAAAAGAATTAAGAAAAAAAATGGGCTTCTCTACAGAAGAGGATGTTAGGTCTATAGCAATGCAATACTTAATAAGAACCAGTGTCTTTCTAGTGAAAAGACCTGTCTCTGACAGCCGCCATCTCCATGTGAGAATGCAGGAGTGAAGTGATATGCAATACCTACGCTATTAATTCACAACCTTAGCTGCAGCTGTTACAGATTTCATTAGATCCTGCAGTGCAAGAGCTGATTGTTTCCACAATTTGTTTTCAAACGAGCCCAACATAAGACTTTGGAAGGAGTCTTTGTTTTTTAAGAAATAAATTATTTACCTTTAAACACCAAAAATTGAGATCCATGTAATATTTCTGTTTGCGTGTCCAAAATTGAAAGCACATACAGTCAGAAATTATTTTTAAAAAATCCTTGTCTGCCCATCCTTTCCACGAAGCTGAGAACTGTTCAAGTAGGCTGTGTTTGGAGTAGCTCCAGGTTTCAAAATGCTTAATCTGCCAAATGCTCAAAAGATTAAAGCTTGCCCTGTACCCATATATTCTTAAAGAACACTAGGAATCAATGGCTCTGCTCCAGCAGCCTGCCAGGCAGGAGTCAAATCTCACCTCTGAATTACAGGTGGGCAGAGGGAGCGATAGGGTTTTCTAGAAGGAGATTATTGCTAGAGGAAACTATTTATACCTGCTTCCATTCTGGAAGGAAAACTGGTCTATTGTGATGTAAACTGCCCTTCGATGGTTGAGATGACTGACTGTGCATGTGTCCAGTCTCCTTTGAGGAGGGCTAGCAGTGAGACCACGGGCTCTAATGGCTGCTAGAAGGCTTGGAAACCTGATCTGAGGGGGAAACAGTTCTGAATTTTCTATAAATGTTTGCAAAATATATTCCAAAGTTGGCTAATCAAAATTCTTGAAGTCAGATCTTTCCAAAGAAAAGGCCATAATTTAACTAAAATTTCAGAGTAGACAGTTACTGTATAATTTTTATTTTTTTTCTCATTTAGATATGAGACATTTTAACAGGTTTGAAATACTGATAGATCCCGAAAGGCTCATTTACGAAAAAAAAAAACAACCAACCCAACCCACTACAACTTTTCCTTGCAAAAGTTATTGGTTTTGATTGTTTAACATATTAGAATGAGAAAATGTTAAAATGGGAAAATTCCAAGTAATTTCTGATAAAAGCCTATGACAAGCTGCAGGTCTTGAATAAAGAGAAGGCCTTTTTAAAATAGAATCTGCTCTTTAGTAGCAGAAAGACATGCTAAAGCAAGTTAAGCGTGCATTTCTCCACCTCTAGGGAAGATAACACTGAATTCTTCCCTTCCATTAGGACTTGAAAAAAAACCTCGCAAGACTCTAATTATGGGTGAGATTTCTAAAGGATGTGAAAGCAGGACACAGTCAATTCCCGGTGAAATTCAGCTCAGAACATCCTTCACCAAATGGTCCAGACTAATGTGTGCACTGGTTTTCAATAGGGAGGGCAGTAACATGCTCTCTTCCCTTTGTGCCCTTTCTGCCTATACCGTAGCAGTCCCAGGAAATATTTTGCTCCATCAGCACTGTGCCCAGGGATAATGGACAAGTGCTCTGGGAAAAAGAAAAACTTCTTCCCTTTCCTCCCTGCAATGTGATTTCAAACTCAGGCAAAAATTTGTGGCATCACAGGGAAAGAGGGATGATTAATGCACTAATACCACATACGGAGAAGTGAGAAATCAAGTGATTTCTTGAGGTCAAAAGCCTCAGAGCTTCTGCATTAAAACCTGGAGTCAGCCTTGCAGTTCTTGAGTTACAAGGCTATTAGAATAAGATCATCCTGCACCAAGTCCCCCAGGAAGGAAAACTCTCTCTGCACTGCAGAGAACGGAGCTCAGGCTGCTGTGCTTCTCCTCACACTCTGTCCCTGTGCTGCTGTTAGGGAGGTGGTGATTCACATTACAGAATTAGTGCAGAGAGCTCTGAACAATGCAATTATTGAGAAGTAAAGCGCCGTGAATAGAAAATATTGTGGCATCAGCGAGAACGGTTGAAGAAGGTGACTCAAAGGCCTATGTGGCAGGAGTGTATTATATCCAAACCCCATGCTCATAGCACTTCTGAGCACTTACAGGAGGAAGTGCTTAGATTAGGTGCTTTACAACACACTCCAGGGGTACATAGGCACGCTTTCTAGTATGAAGATCCAATTAGATATTACGCAAGACCAAGTGAAATGCAGAAATGCTTCTGAATCAGAAGTGAGCAATAACTGTAGTTAAAATGCCTTGCACTTGTATTTCAAATAACAAAGGATCTGAAGAACGGGGGGCCATGTAGAAAGGCAGGAGAGGAGGAAGTTTTAAAAGAGGCTTTTGCCAGGAGCTGATGGAAGAACTGCTGTATTGGATAAATATGAAGGTTGCACAGTGCTGGGGTTAGAATTCAGCTGCCCCAAAACCCCAGCCTTGTCCTGATCTCTGTCTCTAATTTCTGTACCTCTAGGTGCAGAGGTAGCTAAGCCTCTTATTACTAGAGACTTACTTACTCCTAAAAGAACATAGGGAGTGTAGAAAGTTACGTTTGCCCAGTACCCCCTTCTGAAGAGATACAGTCAGTGCTCAAAACTGCTCCAAATGTAATTACTGCCAGGACCTCATCAGTCATGACTGTCAAATCCCTGCTGCATTTGCATGTGCTACTCAGTGCCTGGGAGAGTCAGGTTTATTTAAAGCCACTAAGGCTTCGCTCATTGTGTTCAGTGCATTGGCTGATCCTGGAGTGTCAGATGCCAATGCAGGTGGCTGGGATTTTTCATCAGCTCTAGCAGTGGCAGTAGGTGCTATGGTTCTCAGGTCAAGATGGAATTTACAATCTTTTTCAAATTCCTGGACTTTCCTTCTCCTCCTCAATGTCTGCAGACACTGTCCCCTGTGTGGAACTGGATGGGAAGAGGTTCTTACTGCTAGCTGTTACACACCTTCCTTGCTCTCCAGTGAACCACAACCAGGAATTCACAGCACGGATTATAAATTCTGGGTTTACATGCAAAAAATAGTGAAACTACTCCAGAAGCTGCTTCCCTTTGCACAGTGCTCCTGAACAGGGAAACTCCTCAAACACACAAAACACTTCTCTTTCCCTTCCATCCCCTCTGCATCCCCAAAGAATATGTTATTTCCCTTGACTGGAATGCCTCAGTTGCATTCTCAGTGGAACCCAGTAAACAACATCAAGAAGCATCTTCAGAACAGAAAGGATGTCAGTTTGACAGCTTTCCTGTGGCCCATTGGTTCCAACATTTCAGAGGAAAATGACAACATTCAGGGAAGCAGTGTACTGTGCAAATTTCGCTTCGACATTGATTTCTGTGAAACAGAAAAGCCTTTGGAGCAAATCTGTCTCTGAACACCTCTCACACAGTCCAGGCTAAACTTTCAGTAATCTGATGGGTACATCTGGATAGAAGCAATTAGAAGGAAATAGGCGATCTGGCAAGAATTGCATGCAAGAAATACCTCGGGAAAGGGAGGGAGAGACTGTTCCGAGGCTGCTGTGGAAACTGTGGATCTGCCATCTGAATATTGTCACTGGTGGCTTTTGCTGTTGTTTTCCCATTAGGTCTACAGAGAGTTCAGTCACTGAGGTATTCTGGCAATCAGCAGTCCCAAGATTAGCAACCCAGATTAGCTCTGAAGGCCACAGATCTTTACCAAACAGAAACCAGATGCTGCAATGACATGCATCAGAGGGTCTGCTAGACACTGATGTCAGCTCAGCATCAAGCCTGTGAATATTTTGTCTCTGAGGGTGTTTCTAAGCAGAGTAAAAACCAAAAAGAGTGTTACACCTTTGTTATTTCTGAGAGAAAAAAAAAAGGCTTTCGCACTGACTCAGGGCATCTCTGACCTAGCACAGGACTAAGAAGAGCAGAGGGCAGCCCCAGGATACTATTCAAATGCAGGTGAGCTGTAGGTATGAGTTCCTGCCGGAGCCTTTCTCCCACTGCTTCCCAGTGAGCTGTCTGGTACATCTATCCCTGCTTAATACACATTTCATGTTTCAGATCTTGCCAGAAAGACAAACAGTTTTGCTGCTGCCAGTTGTGAACATTACGCATTTGCCAAGGAGGTGTCATGCTTGTTTGCCACAAGTGTAATTAGATGATCAATCATGAGGAGCCAAGGAGAAATACCAGTGTTGCAAACAAACATATTTTTCAGTTTGCTCTCTGAAAAGAACAGGGAGTTAACTACAAAGGAGAGAAAATCTCTTGCTCTGCATTCACAGCCTCTATCCTGGCTCCCTTTTCCCATCATTTCCAGCAGGGGAAAGACAGCAGATTTCCCCCAGCTACTGAAAGACATCTGGAAAGCATGGGGGCCTGTTGAGAGAGGCTATTTTCCTCTGGATGGCAGACTGCTTCCCAGTCAGGCCATGCTTGACCAGGGACACTCAAGCAAGTTAACGTAAAGGGGATGAGCAGAGACGTGGGTGTTCAGCGGATCCGAGGAAAGGGCAGAGCAGCAGAGATGCTCTGTGAGATGCAGGCATGTTGCTGCCCTGCTGGCATCAAACACAGGGCTGCAACCTTGCTGCTCTGCCCTGCCCTTTACCTTTCACTAAATCCGTATCTGGATTAACTCAGCCACACTAAAAATCTGAGTGGCCTCTGTATGGGAATTAAAGGGGCTTTACTGCAGTTAATTCACAAAGGAATTTGTTCCATTTCAGGACTCTATCCACATCTGCATCCAAAGTCTCAGCTAAAACTGAGACTCTGTTTTACCTCTGGCCATCGTGTACAGGGATAGTGAAACAGCAAGATCCCACAAGGACTGGGCATGGCAAGCTGCTATTTGTACTACCTTTTCTCTGTATTTATGATCCCTTCCCTCTGCCTTCCCTATGAAAATGCAGGTGCCTGGGAAACACAGTAAAAAGCACTTTCTTTTCTAGTCAGCTTTTTAAAGTGGTTCTTACTTCTTTACTGAGAAACTGTCAGCAGTAAAATATAAAGTGCTCCTTAAAGCAGTACTGAAAGACTCACAAGACACCCTAATGGCCACCATAATCCTTCCAAATGATGCCAGTTCTGTGTCTGGAGGAATTAAGATTATTTTTAGTACTGAAAACTCAAACTCTCAAAAGTTAGGAACTAACAGAGTTGTCCATGTAGTTGTAGTTTTGTACTATATGGATATGTACTAGATACAGCCTTTAATTGCATGATCACAAATTACACTGTGCTTTAATTTCCCTATTTAATGCAAAATATTTGGAACTTTTTTTGTTTTTAATTTTCCCAAATGAAAACTTCTTTTTTTAAACAGAAACACCAAACCTTTTCATTTGTACAGTGTTCAAACATAATATTTTAACTTTCCTTATGATGATCACCTACATGAAAGACAAAAATTATTGCTGTAAAAGCAGATCAACTGAAAAAAAAAATAAAATCTTGCAGAAACTGCAGAAGGAAACAGAAGACAATTTTCGCTCACTTTGTCTGGGGCCTTCTATATCCTCCCTAACCCCCGTCAAGTAAATGCCAAATAAGTGGACATGAAAGATTAGCTGTATATGGTTCCTCCAACTTCACCGGCAAGTTGCAATGGCCTGTAAAATGAGCAGGGCTGGAATTCCTGGGTACATCACTCACCCTGGTCTCTGGCCGTCTCTCCATGAAGCACAATTCTGTTTTATGAACTGCAGTCAGAGTTCAGAAGGAGCCAGAATAGGACCAAAGGGCTGATCCTGCACATATCAAATCATTCCACTCCTTTTATTCTTTTAAAATATTTTTCCATGTTCCTGCTTTTTTTTTTCCATCCTGCATTTTGTGCATTTTTCTGCCTTTTCTAGAGAGTTTTGCATTATCAAAGGGCAACAGAAGAAAAGAAAAAACTGGTGCTGCATTTAGCATTGATTTTTCCCCTTCACTCTGAGTCACATAAGCTAACATTTAATTAATTTCTGACACTTTGACAGTTTCTAAGAAGACATTTGTAGAGCTATCAAGTGCTGCTGATAGCACTGTCAGACAGACACTTTTTGAATTATCAGCTATTAAGGACCCATATGCAACAAATTTCCAAGGATTATTATACAAATTGTTCTTTGAATGAGAAAAGCACACAAAAGCTCAGTGAAACATAAAGAAACCATTGTTCCCAGGTGAATTTGATATTTGCAAATGTTTTGCTATTTTGATCACTTACATGGTTTAATAAATTGAATTAGCTTTGTCTTTTATTAAGAAAATTAAATGGCCTGGTTTAGGATGTCTGAGAACATGGCCAGATTTTCAAATCACAGTGCTCTTTATGGAGATACAACTTGAGAAACACGGAGTACTTGTTTTTAGGAAGTGCTGAACAGTGAATGAGGTCCTTTCAAGATCTCTCAAACCAGAAACCCCAAAGCCAAAGTAGCCAAAATATCCAGTTGCTTTTAAACAGCCCTTCCCTTTATTCTTTGATGATGGTCTCAGACATGTCACCATTTCTTGATGCAGACTACTTCAGGCCCAGGTACAGATCAGCATGGATTATGCCATTACAGAGACCCTCTGCAGCTGTGGGTGGCAGTTCAGGTATGATAGCTCTGTTTTTGCTGGCCTCACTACACTAATTCACCAGTTGACAAAGAAACTGTGCTTCAACAAACGGGACAGAGCTGCATTTCGCCTTGCTCAGTGGCACAGCTGTGACTTGAAATTAGCATTTTTCTGCCTCTGCTGTATGGCCGAGCCATGGTGTTATGATCAGACTGCTCCACTTGCTTCTCCTTGGAGCATCTGGCATTCACAGTTCTGGTGAGCTCAGGGAACCTAGTAGCTCATACAGTGAAAATCAGCTCAGTGCTCCTCTCCCCGTGGCCTTTGTGGCTCTCTGAAAGGCAGACTCAGGTGCACGCCAGTCAGATCTGAGCACATCCAGTTCTGCCTGTACGACCAAATCAGTTATGCAGAGAACAGGGATGACTCCCAGACTGAGGCAATATTCACATTTTAGCCCCTACTGCTTCAGCAAACACACATCATGTGACAATCCTTTCTTTTTCTAAGTGTGTAGAAACGCCAGCAGGACCCAGACCATCACGAACACCCACTACACAAATCCTGCCCTGGCAGCTCTTCAGTGAGCCCACCCAAATGAGAGCCAAGAGACCCTCACACAGCCAGGAAAAAGTCTTTCCACCATGCCAGAGCCTGTGGCCAAATAAACTACAGCCTCATTGCAAATGTAAAATTTGTTTTCCATATGCTGGCACCAGACAAAGACCCCAATACAGACACCAGTTGACAAGGCCTGCATGACGTTGCTTAACTTTTAGCCAATTTCTTACAGTGTGGACATATGTGCAGTTGGATCCCAGCGATCTAGGGGTATGCAGAGTCCCGATATCACTGCTTTGCATCACCTGCTGGCATCAAATCAATAGAACCTCATGGACATTCATGCACCTTCACCAGCCTGCACCATACAGAAATATCACCTAAGAGATACCAGTTCTACTGAAGTCTTATCATCAGAGCTGAACCATGACCTTCCCTTCATGCACCACATCCCACACTTTAGCTTTGTTTATACACCTCTCTGAGCAGAGAGTAGCTTTTTGCTGCCTGCATTTGCAGCTGATAACTCACAATCCTCTACATCCAGACAGCAACAGTTCTTTAGAATATTGTTTCCTCATCTTTGGTCAGTTCACTTTCATTCTCCTTCCTCCTCATCCATAAAAAATACCTGTAAGCCTGGGACCCAATCCATAGCCAGTGGAAACCAAGGATTTCCAAGGAAACCTGTCTTTCCAGTGCCAGGAGCTTCAGAGGCTGGGCTGTGGGATGGCACCCAGTCATGCTCTCACCATTTTCCCCTTTGCACTGCAGCCTCACTGAGGGAATGGCAGAAGGCAGGCACCGTCCAGCCCTGACACCAGAACTGCTACTGTCAAGTTTCATTATCATCACATTTGGTTCATAGTTGGTTTTTTTTTTATGTATTTCCCTGCTGGAGGAAAAAAAAAAAAAGGAAAAGCAGAGGAAAAAAAAAAAAGAACGAAAAAAAAAGAACACTGCCCAAAGCCCCATAAAGCACGTGGAAAATAAACAAAGTGGGTCATGGCACAACTGCCCTGAACTGTGTACCACTAACATGGAGCAGTTAGCGGTTAGGGACTGTCAGGGGGATGGACACAAAAGTCCCAGGCACTCTGCCTGAATCTGCTGTAACATAGAGTAGCTAGTATCTCCAGCTACAGAAGTCTGGGGGATGAACTGGAAGTAGAAATTAACTTCTTGAATCCCTGCCTAGGTATCTGACTATCATTCTCAGCCTCCCATCTAGGTCTTCATCACATTTCCAGTCAGTCAACCATTTGCACACAGGAGCTCAGGGTAGGGGGAACAGGCTCCAGAGAATCCCAAGAGTGAGGTAGCACATGTGTAACTGGTTTATTTTTATTTTACATGTTGGCCTTTGACTGTCTTTTCAACATCTTTGTGTCAGGGTGGAGCTGGAACCTGGCACTTCTACCTCCATGGATCCCCTAAACCTCTCTTGGTACAACGGTGGCATCGTTGACAGGAACTGGAGCAAGCCACTCAACGAGTCTGATGCCGAGCAGAAGCCTCAGTATAACTACTATGCCATGCTGCTCACCCTCCTCATCTTTGTCATCGTTTTTGGCAACGTGCTGGTGTGTATGGCTGTGTCCAGGGAGAAGGCCCTTCAGACTACCACTAATTACCTGATCGTGAGTTTGGCGGTGGCAGATCTCTTGGTAGCAACCTTGGTCATGCCTTGGGTGGTCTATCTGGAGGTAAGCGACCCACTTTTCTTTTTCCGTACTGAATGTTTCTGGTGAATGGGGAGAGAGAGAAAAGGTTTAGCAGCCTGGACATCAGCTATTTCAAGGCCTCCTGAATTTCCCAAAACAAAAGTGTTTGTAATTCTCTAACAGTTGGTCAGATTTTTCTGGGAAATAGATATGAAAGCAGATGAAAGGCTGACTTGAAAATGCATCGTTGTTCAGAGGACTAAACTACAATCCAATCACATTGAAAATCTGGCCTTTAAATAGAGGGATCAAGAGTGAAAGGACCCCAATTTTGTTTTCAAAACTACACAGATGAACTGTTCATTGCCAAGCATAAGAATGAGTCTGCAACATCATGGGTGTCACGCTAATAAATTGCATCAAAGAGTAATCAAATTCCTATTTCTGAAGGACGACAGTAGTAAGAAGGGCAGGCAATTGTAGAAGTAGGATGTAAATCCAGAGCTTTTGTGTCACAATGTGTGAGAGAAACAGAATAGCAGGTGAGCTACTTTTCACATTATTGCCATTAGCGTGTCGCTTTGGTACAAAAGAGCTCCATACTTCTGCACACAGAGCTATATTTGAGTGGCACTGTGGCTTGTAAGAGCCAAATACTCCAAAGACTGCCACCTGTTTACTTGATGGCAAACAACTCTTGCAACAGTAAATAGCCTGAAAGAATGAAGTGCATCTCTAGAGGAAGGAATAAGAGAAGATGCACAGCTTCTCTCCTTTGGGTCCCTTCACTGGGGTGCCCGTGTTCTTCACTCAACTGAGAGCTGGCATGCTGGTGGCAATCACAACCAAGAGAGAATGAATGGTGGTGAGATAGCATAAGACTGAAACTATATCAAGTGTACAATTAATTTTCAGGCACTTGTTTACAAGATAAAATACTAAAACAAAGAGGAGAGCGGGGAAGAAGAAGCCATAATCAATTATATCATTAAGCATTAATGCAAAGCAAAACAAACCCACTGACACGACATAGGCTGTCAAGAAACCACAATACTAATTATCGCTCTGGTTAATTATTATTTTCATGGCACTTTAAAAAACGTAAGGCATTGTGCATCTGCTAAAGCTCATTAACGTGACCACAAGCTGGTTGCGATGGTAGTCAATGCCTCTGGGACCAGTTATGCTCTTCTATTATATTCCCCTTTTGCGACAACCCATTTTAAGCAGAGGCTTTTGCTGTGAGCATCTCTTGCTCTCTTAGGCCCAGGTACAAGTCTCTCAGACACTTCTTATTCTAATGTGAAAGACTGAACCACAAACCATGTAAGATACTTTACTCTCTCTGGGCTCCTGTGTACATGGAGTTGGTCAGGAACCTCAGCTTCCTTCATCTGCCAAATAGGACAATCAGGCCTCTATGTCTCAGCAATACTTTTTTTTTTCCCCTAATTTATTTTTGCCCTTTCTGCTCTTATCCACACTCTGCTAAACACACTGCTAGCTTGAAGCAACAAAAACCATGACAAACACTTGCTGACAGAGAAGGAGCCGTTGTACTGATGTGGGCTAGGCACACTCACTGTGATCCCTCTCTGTGTCTGCAATCTGAAATCAAAACTGCCCAGAACCCTTTGCTCTCTAAGTACCTTCATATTATTTTTTTATTTTTTTTTTTTAGGATTTGTGTCACAAGCTCAGACAAAATAGAATGTCAGAAGGAAACCCTTTTAAAAATCAGCCTCCTTGCAAACAAACCTTCTACCTCCAAGCTTCTGAGGTTTCTCCTACATAAATGAAAGCACTAAGAGAAAGAACTGCTACAGTTTACAGCATCTTCCATAAATTTGAAACTATGAGTTCAGGAAACTGATTTTACAGAGGCTTATATCTGGCTGGAAACCTTTGCCTTGGGGCAAATTCTCAAAGTTACCGATGTAACTGTCTCTTAAGTGCTTTTTTAATCACTGAGTATTCATCTGTCACTCAGGCTTCAATGCAGTCATTCTTTCTTCTTTATGCTGCCTATGGTTATGTATATCAGAGCAGAAATAACTGAAGAATAGATATCTTATTCATTCTATTTTCAAATGCAGTAGGACTCTATTTTTATTAGAGGGAAATATATTTTTTTCATCACATGTCAAATACAGCAGTCCTAATAATTGCTATTAAACTTAATTGGCAAAGTTCAGTTTCAATAGCAAGATAAGTGAGGAGAAAAAGGCTACTGGTAACTGGAAGTGTTATCATTAGTTCTTTGTCTTTATCACAACATGTAGCGTATCAAAGAATTTTCACTCTAGATTAAATAAATTTCGTTCACCAAAAAAAAAAAACAAAAGGGAGGAATTTCTACCCTGATTTTTTAAACTAAGAAATGAAGGAAAATCCTGCTTCTCTACTGCTGGTCTTTGCTAGGTATAATTGCAAAAAAGTGTCTAATAATATGCTGCAAGTACAATTAGAGGTGCTTGGGATATAAAATTAGTGTATTTCCTTCCTAATACTTCTTTGCAATGCTTCAGAGACCTGTTTAAGCTCCTACATAGTTCACTCTGAGGAGCCTTGCGCTCCCTTATGTCACTGGAATATGAGCTCAGGTTTGTGCTTGCTGTTTGCGCTACCTAGCTCAATACAGAGTAACCAGATGGAATAGGAAGGACAAAATCACACCAGTTCTCAGGGGAATGCTCTAAGGAATGGTTTGAATGGAGCAGAGTACTTCCTTTGCGGCCATGCCATCATTTGAGACATTTAGACTAGACAGGACAAAGTCCTTGAAGGCACTCAGTGGCAAGCAATCCTACTTGACACAGTGTGTGACTGATTACACGTGACCCCATTCCAGCTGGAACTTCTGGCAAGACAAAATTTTGATCCCTCTTGAACCAGCAGAACTCCAGCTACCAGCAAGCGTCTGTGTTTTTGTGCAAAGTTCTCCCTTTAGACCCTCTCAATAGCGGTGAATTCTCAATGAAATCTTTTACTGACCTTATTTTCTCTCTTTGCAGGTGGTTGGTGAGTGGAGGTTTAGTCGGATCCACTGTGATATCTTTGTAACCCTTGATGTTATGATGTGTACAGCCAGTATCCTCAACCTCTGTGCCATCAGCATTGACAGGTGAGGGCTCTGTGGCAGCAAGTTGTATCAAATCCACGGTAGCATGTCACGGCTGACTTTATATGGTCTAATTTTACCTGTGACTCAGAGACTGGAAAATGCTGAGAGCCAGTGTGTTGCCATCTTTTGAAGAGCGATTTAGAGGACCTAAACAAGGTCTGAGCAGGGATTCCATCAGAAGCAGACATAGAAACACTAGTCTTGAGAATGTAAATGGAACTGCCTGTATATGACCCCGTTAGCTCGGTTCCGTTTCTACACTCACATAGTGAAGCGGACTTCAGTGGGAAGACAACAGCTCAGAGAGTGTGGAAGAAAACCGCTATGCTAAGCTGACCTCAGTCTCACGCCTTCCAAAACCAGGAATGCAAACATCCTAGAGATTCGTGAAACCTGACTTGCCCTATATTCTCTTGCTGGACCAGGCTTTCAGACACAGTAACTAGGTGTACTTTCCCCCAAAGTTTGTCAGCACTGGCAGAACAACAGTAACCTGGGTTTGTATCTTCACACTGCAGGTACACAGCAGTAGCAATGCCAATGCTGTACAATACCCGCTACAGCTCGAAGCGCAGGGTCACCGTCATGATCGCCGTGGTATGGGTGCTTTCATTTGCCATCTCCTGCCCAATCCTCTTTGGCCTCAACAACACAGGTGAGTAGTGATGCCACCTACAGCCGGCTATTGGCATTGTCCTGGCTTTACTGAGTCCCCAGAAGGTCTTCTGTTACAAGTCAGGAATAAGCAGGGATCAGGTTTTAGGTGTATTAGGATGTATCCGTCCCTGTTTCAGGTGTCCTCTCCCGTTGTCATGCCAGACTATTTCTGTCAGCTTCTTCTGAATCCATTTAATCTCTTGCTGTTCCAGACCAGTGTTTTAGACACATCAGAACTGAGGCCATGTAGTTTAGACACTTCTCGATGTTACATTAACATTTGTCCACTACAAAATCAAAATCCCTCTTGTATTAAAACACATGAAAAAGAAAGTCATGGGACAAACAGCTTCACTGAAGCAGGCAAGAAAAGAACGGGCTGTTCAACCATCAGTTCCATAGGAAGACTGGATTGTATACAGCATGGGACTGGCAGGTTTCTATTTGTAAGGCAAGAAATAGACAGGGACTTTGGGTTATATGTGACTCCCTGTGACCCAGGTGGAGTTTGCTGTTCTGGGACCACTTCCAGTTGACATGGTGGTACCCCCTAGAACCCAACCCCGCCCCTCTCTGGCTGTCTGTGTGCCTTCTGAAAGAGGGAGAGAAGCGGGGGAAGCCAGTCCTTGCTCCTAGCAGCAGCGACAACAAGCCTGAAACTTTTTGTCTTCCAGATGAGAATGAGTGCATCATTGCCAATCCTGCCTTTGTCGTGTATTCCTCCATCGTCTCCTTCTACGTTCCCTTCATTGTCACCCTGCTGGTGTATGTGCAGATTTACATAGTGCTGCAGAAGCGCAGGAAGCGTGTCAACACCAAGCGCAGCAGCCACGGCCGAGACTCGGACACGCAAGCCCCACTGAAGGTAACCAGACCTCTGCCTTGCTCTCACCAGTCTCCGTCCTTTCCCCTTCCCATCTCCGCTTCATTCCCCAAAGCACATCCTCCATTCCCCAAATGGCACTGGCTGGACCAGGTGAAATACTGGATCACAAAAGTGAATGCTGTGTCCTGTGCCGTTTGGAGCCCCACTTGCACACTGGATTATCACGTCACTGGCTGGTGCTTTGCAGGCCTTCCTAGGTCTCAGGGGATGTTTCATCAGCAGATCTGCATTAGGAGCTGCTTCATTAACCAGACTGTGTTTCCTTTGATTCTAAGTTTGGGTTAGTAGCCTGACTACAGGCTATACTATTTTCTGAGTCAGTCCTGCTGTTGTGATGGAGAAGTTCAATGAAAATTGTTTGCGTGGCTGGGGTGCAAACTACATCGCTGGTAATGATGCCTCTGCAGTGAAAATAGCCTCTCAAAGCATGAGATATGTAAGTGGAGTCCAGCTGAGCGTGTGAAGTGTGAGACTGCTTGTCAAAATGCTACTCTTGCAGCACATGCAAAACAAGCAGTAGGAGTGTATAGTCCCAGAGGCGCTGCCTCCAAACTGCATTGCCTCAGAAGCCAGTGCCATGTCGAGCAAGGAGGCAGCAAGACAGGGATAGGCAGAAACATTAGCAGATCTTTGCAGTTTCCTTCCTTTGGTGAAAAGCATAAGGAATACTTGCCTCTGTCACTGCTTCTTCAGGGTAGTTTTCCATCATTCTTAGCGCCATAGTCACACTGATTAATTTCTGCTTCATTCCCTGTGTTTGTATTTCCACGTGCCTCCCTTACCAGCTTCCCTTCCCAAGTAATATCTGCTTGTGTAACCTCTGAGCTGGTGCTTGCCCCTTAGGACAAATGCACTCATCCAGAAGACGTCAAGCTCTGCACAGTTATTGTGAAGTCCAATGGGAGTTTCCAAGTTAATAAGCGCAAAGTGGTGAGTGTTACAGAGAAGTGGTAGCTTTTCAGAGCATTTAGCTTTCCCCTTTTCTCCTCTCAGGGCACAAAATGGATGCATGTAGGGTGGGAGAAAAATAACCTAAGAACAAAGGTTACCATTCAATCTCAAAATTTAAATATTCTTCCCATTCCTTAGAGTGAAGCAGGGGGTTTAAGATCATAGAGATCAAAAAGCCAGACTAAGCTCACCTAAAGATCAGCTGTAAAAGCCGTGACATTTTAACATTTTGTGTCTTTGATTTTCTTCTCCTCTCTTATTTATTTAAAGTCTTGGACTGCATTGGCTTTGTTTGGTTTTGCTTGTTGATTTTGTTTTTATTTATTTATCTTCTGAAAACTGAATAAAACCTACAGGGAGTCGAGACAGTGTCTCTCCCATTTCTTAGCCTCTTTGTGCAGTAAAGGAGAGTCATTCACTGCAGTTCTGTCAATCCCTTCTACCCAAAAGTATTCTTATCTGTAAACACTTTACAGGCCATTCTCCAAGCATCTACCAAAAATGTAGGGAGGGAGAAGCGGGATTGGTTGTTCTTCAACATCATCCAGCTTCACTCTGTAAGGAATGTTCATTGCTCCTCTGTGTATATTTATCTCTCTTTACGTTGTGGACATTTGATTCTTGTCCAGGAGGCGGAGAGTCACATAGAAGATATGGAAATGGAGATGGTGTCCAGTACCAGTCCCCCTGAGAAAATGACCATCAAACCAGCGGCACCAAGTAGCCATCAGTTGGTTGTGCCAGTTGCTTCTAATCAGGGCACCAACTCAACTCTGCAGGCTTTCGACAGCCCTGGGAAAGTAGAGAAGAATGGACATGCCAAAGAAACACCCTACACAGCCAAGGTCTTTGAGATCCAGTCTATGCCCAATGGCAAGACAAGGGCCCTTCTCAAGACTGTGATCAGGAGGAAACTGGCACAACAGAAGGAAAGGAAAGCCACTCAGATGCTAGCCATTGTACTTGGTGAGAGCACGCATTGGCTTCCTCTTGTGTTTCTGCAGAAAACCAATAGCTACCCAGGATGAGGGTAGCCAGTCTGAATGTCCAGTGTAGACTATTTTTGCAGGCCTCCACATACTTTCACTGGATACCTTAGAGGATATATAGGCAAGTAGGCAAGACGCTGCCAATAGGAAGGCTACCTCCTTCCCAGCTAGAACAGTTCACAGTGCTGTACAAAGGGCTCAGAAAGCTGTCCATCTGTGGGGTGTCTGGACTGACAAAAGCCAGCTAGGTGCTGGGGCAAGAGAGCTCATGGGCTTTCTAGAACACAAAAGGCAGCATAGCTCAGCAAGAAACTGGCGTCTCTGAAAGTCAGATTTTTTTGATGCAACTGGCCTGATTACATCAGCAAAGAAGTTCTTTAGTACCTGGATACTCAGAATATAGCCTATGAGACCTAACAGACAAACAGAAGGCTAATTTCTCAGGGAAGCATTTTTCTTTTATACCAAAACATCCTTACTGTTCTTATAGTCTCAAAATTTGTCCAACTTTCAGCAATCAAGATCTGTCTTTTCCTTTTCCCCCAGGTGTTTTCATCATCTGCTGGCTCCCATTCTTCATCACTCACATCCTGAACATGCACTGCGATTGCAACATCCCCCCAGCATTGTACAGCGCCTTTACGTGGCTTGGATATGTCAACAGTGCTGTCAACCCAATTATTTACACCACCTTCAACATTGAATTTCGCAAGGCTTTCATGAAGATCCTCCACTGCTAAAAGTAAAAGCAGCAGCCACATTTTTAAGAATGAGAAACGAGAAACCAATGCCATTCACGCACACAAAGGGGCAGCCATGGGGAGGTCTCGAGCTCTTGTATTGGGCGTGAGGCCTACAGTGTTACACCAGTGCCATGCCCACAAGCCTCTTGGTGGGGATGCAAAGAGGACCTTCACGTGGGAGGTTCTCTCATCTCTTGAGGTGACCTTTGGACTCTGGGACACCAATCCCAAAGGCACTTTTCAGAGCTACCCTCTCACTGTGTTTAAAGCGGAAGTAAAATCAAGACATGCTCACTTGATTCTTGCCTGTGGCCATCTAACCTTGAGTGCATTAAACACAGACAGTCAGTCACAGAGCCACGCAAAGGTAGTGGTAGGTCACTGCCGCTACCGGCTTGCGTGTTACATCATTGATACAATTCTCACCAAAGACAAGACCATCTTTTCCGCTTTGCAATAGGAGCCAGACAGAGCTTGCGGAAACTCCATGCAATAGCTTTGCCTTCACCTCGAGCTGACTTACCCAGTATTAAACTGCTGAATCCTTGAGAAAAAACTTTGAGGTCCCGAAGTGGGCTAAGAAGGTTATGCCACCTACAGATCCAATCCCTGCAGCAACATGGGCCTACAAGCAACAGGCGGAAGGAAGAAGGGGAGCATAAGCCTCACGTGGGACCAGTGCATCAGTGTAAATACGAATAAATAGGATGAATTGAACAGAAGCCCAAGCCACAAAACAGAAGGAGAGAAACTAAAGAAGTGATACCTTGTATCGCATGGTATACATTCAGATCAAACAGGACACCAACTATCATCTATCATCAGCCAACCCATCAGCAATTTCTCTCCACCAGCGTTTCATCTCCAGTCTCCTACAAGAAGTTACAAAACTAGGTGAGGAGTGTTAACGTGGCAAATGTAGAAACATGAAGACAGCGTGCCAGGTGAGGCATCTACAGCCACGTCCATCTCAGATGTGAACTTGAACAAGTCAGCTAAATTAGGTCCAGTTCTTCTCACCTAACTTCAGGGTACCATGAAGCCAAGGACCACCTCAGATATGATTTGCCTATGTCTCTCAATAGAGAGAGTGCAGAATAACATTGTGCCTAGTTTAAATTAATAGTAAATGAGGTAAAACTCTGTGTTTTAGAAAAAGCCAGAGTCCCTAGCTGGACCTGCTCCTGTGTCCAAGTTGGACTCTGGAAAAGTCTGGAAGTTTCCAGCATCCCTTACCCTCCGATATCTCTTTAATGGATTAAAACAATTGAAAACCCATAACAGCGTAATTTCATCAAGGTGGCTCTGGCATTGCCAGATCCACACTGTACTTACTAGTTGTCCTCAGTTCAAAATATATTTTGTAATACCTCTGTAAAGAAAGTATAGTAAGATGAATAAAATGACATGGAAATAGGACTGGCTAGAAATTAATGTAGGATCTGGAGGACTAGATGATTACAATAGCCATAAGCAGAGGCAGGCTCTGAAGTTCTAGTTACCTGCTGTTTTCTAAACCTGTTAAAATGCAATCCGGAAAGCAATATAATCCCTTTTCTCTCTATGCAGTGCGTGGAATATTCACATAGTTTCTGCTTCAGAATAGATAAAGACCTCTGCCAAGGGGGCTTTCTTTTATTCTCTGGTTTTCCCATATTGCTAACAAAGCATTTTCCTGTGGGATGGACTGTGCTGGTAGAACGTGTTCCAGCTGTGTATCAAGAAGAGATTACGCCAAGCAGCTATAACACATCCTCTCAGCTGCTTTCTGAAACAGGAGTGCCACCTTGATTCAAAGGTTTCCATTCTAAACTTTGTATTACTCGAAGAGCCTGATAGCCAGCGTTATTAGTATTTAATCCATGGACTTTTATAACATTTGAACATGGCTGTTCGTAGCTGCAAATTTAAATTAAGAGTGATCCTACAGGTGCCTAAATGTGTCCCATCTTGGGGAAGAATCTTAGCATATACCCTCAGCAGAAATAGGTCCTATGTGCTAAGTGCATAGGAGAGTACATGCTTACCAGGGCAACATTTTGTTGACGTACAATGTACGTGAAGCGGATGTTACATGATGCCGACAGGGCAAGACTTTTATGAACATGTAAGATGGGGCCAGTAACTCTTCTGTCTTAGCATTGTAATGCATAGCTAGGAAACCTTTGTACTTTGCGTGATAATAGGATTATAGCAACGGAAAAAAAGCCCACTTCTTATAGAAGCACAGGAAACTTTCCAATCCTTTTTAATCAGAAAATTGGAAACACTAACTCAAGAGATCTCAGGCACATGTTATCTGTTCTTTTTTCCCCCCAGTTTTAACCAAGCAAGTTCACTCAGTAATGGGAAGCAACTCAGACTGATATTACTTAAAAGATTCAAAGAATAATGTAAACTCAGTAGGGTTTTTTGGGTGGAAAAATAGTAACGAGCTACCGCTCAATTTTCTAACATTTTTACAATCACAAAGCAGAAAGGTGCCATTTGACTTAGTGAATTAACAGATGGGGAGCTGAATTAAAATAGAAAATAATATGCATATAGACAAAACAGCTTTAAAGCATTTGGAAGTTGCCATAGGTGATATTTGCCCTGTACTAAAACCTGTTGTGAGCCCTTAAAATAAGTGGAATGTGAATAATATCTTAACTTTGTGCCACGATTTTATTTTGTGTTCAGTGTTAACCCAGGACAAAATCATCACCTTCAATACTGTGTACCTTGTTCAAAAATTTTGTTTCTGAATGTAGATGCAGAACCTTATAGCTCAACTCATCTGAACAACTAGATAAATGACTCTTCCAAAATGTCGTGGAGGAAAAGAGCTGCTAAAAAAGGTCCCGTGTCCTTCATACGTTTGCTAACTTGGACCAAAACTCACAGGTGTTGTTTCCTAAAAGTTAAGTATTTGTTGGGAGAAATTACCTGCAGCCCATCATTCATCCCAATAAAATTTTAAGCCACTCATTCCTAATTCTCCAGACTCAAAAGTATCTTGCGGGAATATCTATATCCCCACTGCCCTTGGAAAGGTGGTAATATCACGTCTGTTCTTCTCCTCTGCAGCAGGTTTTCCTTTCCCATAAAACATCTACTCTTACAGACAACAAAGTAAAGCACTTTCCACCCATGAATCAAGCCTTCATAACTCTCTTCGAGAGGACCAAAATATATGATCACCTCTGGCTTTACAAAGAACAAACTAATGGCAAGAGCAAGGACAGTCTTTGCAATCTGTTCATACAGCACCTGGCACAATGACATCCAGCCCATAATTATGATGGAAGGTGTTTGTGGAAACTTCTGAGATTATGAGAATTCAGTTGCATTGTATGGGAATCTGAGGCCTCTTGCCCGCAGATCCGAGTCTAGCAAATACAGTCCTCACTGTTACTTCCACTCCGGAAAAAATACTTTCCCAAGGACTTCAGATGGCGGGACATGCTGCTGATGGTAAGGGTACTGATATGTTTTTTAAAACACATTACTGAGAAGATTTTGTTTCTTCATTCCTGAAGAAGAACTTCAGACCCTTGCTATAGTCCTTATTTTGTGATTCATTATTTGTAATTGAAGCTTTAGTTCTGCTTATTGAGTCTTCCTGTTCCTGCTTTTCTTCCCTGTGATTCACAGCTCGCTGAAGCCCGTGTGGCGCTCTGCACCCCCTGAACAGGTTTTAATTAAGAAGCTAGTGAATTCTGCCTGCACTGTATTTGGCGCTTGCCTGCTTGCTCCCACTACAGTCATGATACTGTTTATCTTCCTGATTGAAGAGTAAACTAATTACAGTAGGTCTAACCAGCTTATTAAATCCTGCTGAAATAAAAAAGGAAAACAGAAAAAAAAAAGCCACTACCTCTGTGGTGAAAAACTCCAGTGAAAACATGACTCCCTCAAGAGTCAAGAATGTATAATAGCCATCACAAGTACATGTGACACCGACAAATGTCTTCATGCAGCACTGTAATTAAATAGAGACTTGCACAAGCTACCCTGATGTTATATGCTTATTTTGTTCTTTTTCCCAGAAGCAGCGATACTGGTGTTTAGCTGTAAGGGGTCAGACTCTAGGGATCTACGATTACGCTATACATCGTGTAAACACCTAACAGGAAAAGATGGCCTTCAGATGAGATCTTGTATTTTTTCTGACTTGCTTTTCACATTAGTTGCTTTTCTTTTTTTCTCTCCCTTATCCCAGTCTACCCTTAAGAATTCTGGCTTTTGTCTAGACTGAAGCTAGGAGAATCAGACATGGAAAAGAAGGGGTGCAGAAAGGCACAGACAGAAAAGAAACTGTTCTTAAATTTCTCCATCTCTCTTCTCTTCTAGACAGAAGCAGACTGGGGAGGATTTGGAGGAGGAAGGGATGAAAAACAGAGAAGTACCTAGCAAAGAACAGTCATGCTGGTACTTCTGGCATCACAACAGCTACCTGTATTTGCTTTTTGGCACTACTCATTCACATCTGGTCCATGGCAGTGCAGGCTCAAGACAAGGATTGAAAGCCACTGCTCTCACTGGGACACCGTTTGCCTAGCTGAGCTGTATCACTTGAGGGAAACAAATATATACGAGTCAAACATAAGCACCAACCTGTATGAGTCTGGTTGGCAACAACTAACAGTTTTCTGCAATCTGCAAACTCACACTCTCTCTGCATGGAGAAAATAAATAGAAGCTGTTCAGACCACTATGGCACTGCAGACAATTTGTATGATAAGTACAATATTTTAACGCTGTATTTGATGCAGAAGTTAATATGCCACCGAAAAGCAATTACGGACTTCACTTGGCTAAGCACACCTAATGTAAAAATGCACATCAGTGGGAGTATTTCAGCTGTCCACCTCTATCACTTGGTCTTGCATAAAAGGTTTTGGTGAAGACCCTGCATGGGGCTGGCAGTGCCGACAAAATACTGCAGCTGAGCCCTGTGTAGTAGCTATGCCAAGGTTAAGTAACTAACACATGGAGGTTTTTTCCCTTCTGCATTTCACTTGGCTTTTATACTGGAGAACATCATTATTTCATTTAGGAATATTTATATTTATGTTGCACTCGTTGCATTATTTCCTCAAGCTACCTGCTGAAATATTTGGTATTTATGCAAGAATTAATCCAACAGGTGCATGTGTGAACCTCAGCCAGGCTTAGTCAGCACAACAGTAAAACTTCAGCTTAGACTGCCACACAACTGGGGTTTGTGGGTAGTTCTCCCGAAGATTATTTTCTTTATACAAAAAAAAAAAAAAGAGAAAAAAGGAAAAAAATATAAAAAAACCCTTCCTACTGCTGGGATAGAAAACTATGTATCTCCAATAACTAACAAACTGACATTTCAGTTTAATGGCATTTTTGATCCTTGGCATGAACCAAAGGTCTTGGTTTACTAAGTTTCAAACCAACAGAAAACAGAAAGATAATCCCTGTCCTGAATTCTTCAGCTTAAACAGTAAACAGAATATCCAAAACTACAAAGTTCAACTAGTGCTTAATTCTCCTTGCTGTATGATCCAACTCAATGCCACCGTGACTGACAGAAAATTAGGTGCTCAAACGACCCTCCACCCTAACACAACAGAATAAATGATATTCCAAGATGAAACAACAGGACACACACTAGTTTGTTTTTAGTGTGTCTAGCCCCAGCCTGCCAGGATAAAAGGCCAGCTAGTACGAGGTTCTCCCTCAGCAAAATTTTATTTCTGAGCCTGTGGCTCAGAATGACTGACTACAAAACAAACACAGCAACCACTGCCAGCAAGCACCGTTCACACCATTCAAAAGAAATCAAAGAGAACTGTTATGTTCATCTCCTAGGGCGTTTGAGCTAGTCCTATAGTTTCGGGTCAGGCCTGACAGATTAATGGATATGCTTTCTTCTGCATGTCTAGCAAAAAAAAAAAAAAAAGAAAAAAGAAAAAACCAGTTGCACTTGTTAAATTAACTCACTCTCTTTAATCAAAGCTTCTTTTAATAATTAAAACTGCCCCCCCAGCTCCCATCTTTCTGACGATATCAGACTGTCTGCTTCATAGACAGCTTTTGACTCATAAATAACAACTTTCTTCACCAAAGAGTGACGATGGTGGACTAAATATAATTAAGGTATAATGAATAATTAAGAGATCTAGAAATGCATTTAAAGGGTCTTAAGAAGCAAAGCAAAACCCAGGCCCTTTAAATGAGGAAAAACATTCTGCATTCCCAAGCTGACATGCTGGGCCCCTGAAAAAAAGTGGGATAATGAAAACAAGTGAGCACATTTAACCAAGCTTAGCATTGCTTCCCTGCTGCATGCAATCAGCTGTATCCATAGCTTTGATGAGACAGTAAAGATTACATCACTGAAATCTCAGCTGCAGGATTTTATGCCAGAGTTACTGAAGGGAAGCAAGCAAACGGCACAGAGGTTTAGTGCTTGCTCTATATTAGAAGCCATCACTCCTGTTTTTAGCCAAGCCACTACAGAAATATTAACACACTGCTGGGGTTGGTTTGTAACATTAACAGGGATATGACATCTTGTACACCAGCAGCAAGTTTTATAAAAGTTAAGCAAAACGGAAGTCACAAATACACAGAAAGCTGACTAAAATAGGCTCTACATGGTGATTGTGGCATTCAGCTGCTATCACTTCACTGGAGAGTCTCCTCAACAGAGGATACACAAGGTAAATCAGCCTCTCAGGCCCACTGCCCTGTCTCAAATGCAAGAAATTCATCAGCTCTAACTGTCAGAAGGCCAGGTGGGCAGGGGTCTGCATGTCTCCTGCCTAACCCAGAAGTCAGTGGCAAGAGGTAGCTGTGAAACCATGACTTTTTGGCAAGGTGCTGGTTTCCTGCCCCAGCTGGCCCTGTCACCGCACCACAAGCCATCTGCTGCCACCTCCCCTCCATCATTTCACGTACACCCATTTCAACAGCATCTTCCTCGTTTTGGCTTCTCGCTAAGGTACAACAGATTCCTGACCACAGCGAGTCACGCCGCATTTCAAAATAAACAGCCCCTGGCTCTGAGCAAGCAGAGGACAGGGAACTGTATAAACCTGTACCTCAGTATAGCCAAAGGATGCAGGCACTGCCCAGGTCCTCCATCCTGTGGGCCATACTGCATGTAACACAGACAGCAGCAGCAGAGTTAATGGAGGCACAGTCAGGGCCTGGTTCCTCAGCAGCAGACATCATCTCCATCAACCTGGCACACACAGATGTCCTGTTCAGTGTGAAATGCTGCACTGTTTCTTTCTGCTCATAAACAGAGCAGATTTCAGCATCACCAGAACAAAACCAGAGGCTGATATTGTGGGCTTTTAATAGTGCCTACTGCATGTGGGGAAAAAAAATAACCACCAGAAGACAAGTGTCCTCACGGAGATCTCAGCTTCCTATCTGTATTCATCTGTGGTTTAACCACTGCACAAACCCCTTTCAGTTGCATGCAGACCAGATCTAAAGGGCTACAAACCTCACTTGGGAGAAGATAGGGTCATAACTTCAGGGTTTGTAACTGCATTAAACATTTCATAATAACCATTGTTAATATTTATTTAATAATACAGCCATGAAGTTGATTTTCTTTTCAGACCATGGGGAAAAGCAAGAACACTCAAATTCTTCACTCAAAGAACTCGAATCTTGCCTCCAAGTATTAACAGCAACACAGGAGCAAACAGCAACAAAGAAAATCTCTGTGCAAGTCTCGTGAGCATGAGCTAAGAGCTCTGTCAAACCATAAGCTGGAAAATGTACAAGGCTACAGAGAAAAACCCAGGAGCTGGAAAATATGATAGAGTGAGACAGGTTATGAGTTGAGAGCTTGTATGTGCGAAGAAATTGGCAGTGAGTGCTAGGCTAAACAAATATGCCCGTACATCTCTTTTGGAATACCGTCTCCCTTTGGGACAGCTTTAGTCAAAAATAAAAGTGACTTTGGTCAGGCTTGCTGGAAAAAACCAGCAAGATTGCAAAGCAACTGCTGATACCTTTAAAAAGACTTGCAATGTAATGGCATGAGAATGCCTTTGCTCAGGGGACTCCCAATGCCTGGTCTGAAGCTGACATGTTTACAGTGTCATGTGCTCTGGCAAGTAGGTTAAAAACACACTTATATGCCCATATCTGGCCTGGATAACATCCATTATATGAGATGATTCAATGACACATGGAGTTGATATTAAAGAGGTGAATCACTGCTTCTTCCTCCCTATGGGCCACGGACTGGGATCACCAGCAGGGAATAGTACAGATAATGATACAGAATGAAAGGGTTTGACCCAAAACAAAACTGTTGAGTTTGGAAATGGGCTACAGAATCTAAATATAATGAGTAGGCTGCCTAAAAGCAGAGACATCAGGAAAAATGTTTATTCCTTTGTAGCACTGTACACCCACTTTGCACTCTGTTCTGCTATAAATGACAGTACAAGCACAGAAAAACAGGGAATCAGCTTCTGCAATACATATGAAGGCTGGAGTCTAGATGCAAAAGTCACACCAAATTAACCAAGGGATGTAGATTTATGACTGAATTATTCTGGCTTGGCAATTTACTCTGCTATGGTAATTGAGTTTGTGCATGCTCTCAGCTGGTGGCAGATGTGCAGTAAAAGGCTCTAGGTTACATTCCTTCATTATGTTTACATTAGCATGCCTACCTTGCACTTGCTAGGAGTTAAGATTATGCAAAGAATTATTTACTGTGGCTCATTTAATGCATGGTAACCTGTTTAGCCACAGAGATATGCCTGTGTGTCTGAGCCCACCTATCAAAGGAAGTACTCAGGTCTATGCGGCAGTTCTCAGGGCATCTTGTAAGAAACACGTCTGATTGCCTTTCTGATAAACAAGCTCAGTAAATTATTTCAAAGATGAAACCAGAATCACTCAAGAAGATTACAGAGAGTGAAATACTAGGAACTGGAATGTGATTCAGAGATACCAGCGAAAGGGAAAATGCTAGTAAATTCTACCTTCTTCTTAATTAAAAGCAGCAAAGGGAAGTTTTCCATGAAGTAGACTAATTTTGAGACGCTCTTCTTCGCCCCAGCCAGTCTGACAGAGAAAGGCTGCCTGAATAAAGCGAGGTGCTTGGAAACAGATATTTAAGGCCAAAAGCCTTGGAGTAAAGCTGTCACCCTGCAGTAACAACCACTGCACTTCCACCAAAGCAGTGCCAGCAGTGGGGTAGGGCACCTCCATTCACAGGCGGTTCATCCCGGCACATCCCTGTGCTAGAGGCAAGAGCAGGGGCCCAGGAAGTGTATTTACTGCCTGCAAGAGGAGGAGCTGACTGTATGCATGTGTGTATGTGCACAAGCATGCTGGACAGGTTAATTCATAAGCAGAAAAGATATTTTTGCAATAAGACCCATCCTCTGGCTGTCTTTTCACCCTAACTAGATGTTGCCCAAGAGTCTGAAATCCATGCTCATGTTTTAGACATAATAAAGTGGATTTGACATTTTCACTTGTCTACAAACACAGTTAGGCCAAGCCACCACCCAGAACGGAGACAGCCCGGTGTTTGTACAGCACCCAGGGTAATGGAGTCAGTGCCACGGCACGGTGAGCTGTGCTACAAAGGCTTTTACTTGTTTCTTTCAGGATCTGCATATAACATATTTTATGTTTTCTCCTCTTTCTGTTTGGCTTTTAGAAGACTAATAGTGGAAGAAACTGACAGCCGTGACCTGAGCAAAACCAAACAAAACCCAGTCCCTCTGGTTATTTAGACATTTTAGGGAAATTCTTCCTCTTTTGATCAACTCCTCAAAGCAGAAAGTCTTCAAGTAAACCCTGACAGGAAAGTTTTCACCTTCCAAGGAGCTGCCATTCCACCTGCCTGGAAAAGCAGTGTTGCAGTGACAGAGCCCATCAGAGCCCTCGTCTGTCTGCACTCCAGACCTCTGTCTGCAGACAGAAACTTCTGCTCTCTGGCTCGCAGATGCAGTAAGCAAAGAGAAAAAGATCACTGAGGAAAGGAAAGAGAGCTGTGAGTCCTAAATGAAGAGATGGAGAACTCCCCCCCTACCGGTGGAGAAGGCACAGTCCCACCCTGAGACCTCAGCCCAGAGGATCCCATCAGTAGACCCCAGAGCACAGCCTGAACACTTATGGGAAGGGTTGGCACACACCGAGAAAAGAAAGGCAGAATGAATGCATGACTGAGCCTCACCTGGGGGGCAGCTGGCCAGCACAGGGATAAATTTTAGACATGACTGATAATGAGTGAACACAAAGCACACGTGACTGCTGCTCTCTGAAAGGGGAGAATGCATTCTTTTCTTCACAGCATGCAGAAAAGTGCAGACACAGCCTCCTAGGCAAATAGTCTGAAATTGCCTGTAATCTCATCTAATCCACTTGCCTGAACCCCCTGCATGCTCCATGCTTTCCGCATGTCACCCAACACATTCCAGATACCCCCATTCTCTTCCTCATCCCATTCCATCTTCCTCATCCCATTCCTTCTTCCCTCAAGTAATGGCATTCTCTGGATCAAGCCTCACTTCAAATTGGTGCTCAGATTCATGTTTCGCATTTCCATTGCTGTTGAACACCAAGTCTGTGGTCTTTCTGTAGAAGGGACGCTTGGTTGATCCTGCTGAACCACAGAGGATGTAACATATTTTCCACTTGAATGCCACTGTACGTCTGGATACTGGGCAGAAGCAAAGAGCTCTGCTAATGTACTGTGTCCCTTCCTTCTGCACTGTCCTGGCTGGCCCCTAACATGCAACCAAGGAGATGAAGTAGTAAGCACTGTAGAGCTGTTCTCAAGGCAAACCTGGTGCAAGCCACACCGAACAGCTACCGTACACAGCAGAATCTCAAGGGCAGCAAGAGGTTACATGCAACCTTCATTTGGCAAACTGATTGTGCTAGATAAAAAGGCCAAATAGAGCTATACTAAGCTGGGGAGGGAATGTCAACTTCTGTTAGCATGCACAGCCATTCACTTCTAAATTAATAAACGCTCCTCTGCTCAGATGCAAAGGCTAAAGTGGGTTTCCTCTGTTGCTGCTGTATGGATATCTTTATCCAATTAGGCTTGTGAAATGCCCTTTTAACCCAGTCCTTCAGCAATGTGAAGGGTCCTGAAGACTTTGTTAACATGAAAAAAACCTTAAAGCACCCCTTTTACAAGAACCTCACCAGATTTTGGATGAGTTCCACCTTTTCTCTGGTTTTGCCTGTTTATTTGATGGTGGTTGTTGTTTTTCTCCCTGTTACTTTTTAAAAATGTCTCAGTGGGTTCACTCCTATGGCATATTCCTGCATTCACTGGAGTCTCTAGGGACAAGTCATAAACAGAACACAACTGTGTTCAGTCAAAAGGAGCAACGTACTGGCCAGCAAATAGACCTACTCAGCTCTCCTGGGAGAAGTCATGCTGGGTGTTAGACAACAAATTATTTCTTCAAAATAAAGACAGGTCAGCCTCAGCTAAACCTTTTGACATACTGGAGTCTTTTCCAAAAAGACAAATTAACTCCCTGAATTCCTTATAAGGATTTCTTTTTCCTGCTTGGAGAAACCTTTGTCCAAAGAATAGCAATAAAATCTTCGTGCTCATAAGAACACTCCTCTGCCTTACTAACAAATAACATTGTGCTGATGAGCAGAAAAAGTACCACAGAATGAGTCCAGATATGGCCCAAACTTAACATTCTGTCAAAGCTGGATTCTATCAGTATCCATGATGTTTCTCTTTTTCTAAAGTAATAACACTGTACCACAGGATTAACAGTGGTGAAATAAGGCTCATTTTCTCCTTTATTGCAGCTAATTACTGTACCTCTTTATTGTTGACCCTGGTCCAATCTTCCTCCCTATAACAGCTCCAGATGGAGATGGAATCTTTAACGTGATATTTCCTAACTACTAAGACTGTTTGGGGGTTTTGTGTGGTTTTATTTTGTTGGTTGTTGTTTTGGTATGCTGTTTTTTTTTTAAATTCAGAAGCACAGTTACCATGCATCTCTAGGATGAAGAGTGAAGCCACATTCTGCAGGGGTTAGGTCTCTGTCCACTAGACGATTTTTGTCTTTTATCTTCTTGATTTTCTGTTTTTCAAATCAGATTTCTTTTTTAAACAAAAAGGAAGCACTTAATCATTAAATAAATAGTACTTCATTATAGCTGCATTTAGTTATATGGTTCACAAATTTCCTTTTAACTGAATTATACTCATGCAATGCAGTATATCATACAGAGGTATTCGTATTCTAGAGAGCAAAAAAGCTTGAGAATATTTATTCCAGGAGTTCACACTTGTCCCCCTTAATAAGTGGCATTAGACAGAAGGGAGCTGTAATTAAATCAGATTTAAGCTCGTCATGCTGATCCCTTGCAGAAATTGATTAACTTAAGCTAAGCATAAAAACAGGTTAATTCATTAAATGGTTGCACATTTGCAGGTTCCGGGCCCAAAACCCCGGTCTGGATATCTATGTCCATAAATTCCAACTCCACTGGGTAAATCTGAGACTCACTTAAAGAAAGCTACTGCATCATGTCCTCACAAAAGCAGAGCAATTTGATAAATGCAGCAGTACTTAGTGACTCACAAAAGCATCAGCAGTCTTTCCTGCTAACCAAACAGAATACAGCTTTACAACAGGGATACAATGAGCAACTGCCTCTTTACATCATTATGGGATTAATTCTAGTCTCATAGGATTTTATTCTCTTTGTAAATCACCTATGCAAGAGAGTTTGGCCCACGATTCAGGGCTTGTAACATAAAAATGAGAACGTTTTGTATACTTCTAGTTGGGACTGACTTATTTTTATGCTTAATTGTTTACATCCTTAAGTAAAGTACAGCAAGGAAGGTGTAGGAACTTTAGGAACTTTGCAGATATATGAACTTTAGGTCACTTTTTTTTTTAAACTGTTAGAATTGTGCAGTGAAATGAATTGCCCTTGGAAGCAATCTCTGTAACTGATAGTTTTTAAGGACAAGTTAGAGAAATGTCTTTGGGGGATGATTTTATGTGGAGGGCAGGATACCGTCCTCAGGGTTCCTTCCAGCTAGTATTCAAAACACTGCTCTTGTTACCACCAATCCTTGTCAGGAAGAGAGCTATTCACTTTTAATAAAGACATCATCCTTGATTTCTTCCAGGTTTGAGTCAGCTAACCTGGTGGGCTAGCAGTGTGTTAAAGAGGAGAGAATTATTATGGATTGAGTCCATAGGAGGAGGTTTGTATGGGATGGCTAGGTCTGCTTCTTCCATTAGCTCATACTGCTTACCCTGAAGGCAGAACAAAACACATGTCCGAGCTAAGGGACATGAAACCTCTTTCTCCAAAATTCTGTTATGAGTTCAGATGTGTTGTGCTATTTCGGTTTGTTTCTTTAGGGTTCTGTTGGTTCCTCCCCTACCTTTTCTTTTCTTCTGCTTCAGCAAGTGTGTGTTAGGCCAGAACTTGAGATAACAAACAACTAGAGAGGCTGCAACCCAGTGAGGAGAGAAAGCGTTTGCAAGCTTTTGCTGAATGAAGGGGAAGATCTGCAGTACTTCGCATGGAAACACTGCTGCAATTGCATCAGCCTTTTGGATTCAGGTCAGGAGAAGCAATCTCTTTCTCTCAGTTTAATACTCCCAGCTACTCCAGCCATAAACTCCAGTTCTCTCATCAGCCTTCTCTGCTCTCATCCCCACCCTCATTTTTACCAAACCAAGTGGCAGCTGCATCCTCTTACTATGCATCCTACCAAAAGATAAGAGTAACCAGGTTAGGTGATCACCTCTCACTGCTCGCTGGTTAGGTTTATTGACAAATGCAGTGGTCTTACTGTAGAAAGAGCACAGATGCCGCTCTGGCTTCATTTACATGAAGCAACTCCTGTACTAGGCAGGCTTTCCCATGGTAACTCTAAGGGAAGCATTCCTCCAGCACTTCAGCATTTCCGAGATTTTTAGCCCAGCTCTGGTCAGAGGTGCAAAAGCAGCTGTTTTTTTTCCATGAGGGAAGCTAGCCCCAGGGGCTTCTCTCGCACATGGTTCTTGCCCTGCCTATGGCAACTGTCCCAAGCACAGCTCCATCAGCTGCTGACCGGCCCAAACACAAGGCAGCTTCTGCTGAGAAGAAGCTTCCCCTGAGCTAGTCTATATTGCTCATTATAGTCGAGATATAAATCTCTCTTCCTGGGCCTTGTCTGGGTACAAAAGACTTTTCTCAAGACCAGAGAGGGTGTGAGGAGCAGAAGACTGAATTGGCCAAAGCGAGAGTCTGAACTATGATCTCTTCTCACCAGACTGCCTCCACGCTGTTGAGCTCAGGCTGCTCTGGGGCAATAACGACACAAAATATCATCAAGTTTTAAAAACAATAATTGTTGGGTTGTGGTTTGGTTGTTTGGTTTTGGGTTTTTTTTTTTTCCAAAATAAGAGAAAGAGGGGTTATAACTAGGCCAGTAGCAAATTGCAGAAGAGAAGGGTTTCATGCTGTGCTCTAAGCCAGAATAAAGGAAAGTCGCAGCTGATGAAAGGATCAAAAGATGTTAAACTTGCTGGGGATGAAACGCCTGGTAGGAGAAAACAGCAAGTGCTCCTTGATACCCAGTCAGGCACTTTTTTCCATTACTCTAATGGAAGTTAACTCACACCTGCATGCAATGATGGAACTGGGCAGAGAGCTGTGTTTTGAAATGATACATGATTTTATTTCAAAGGAAGAGGATGAAAATACTCCCTAAAGCTGGGGAGTAGCACAGGTAAGTGTTGGATAGTCTGGAAAGAGAGCACCCAGAGCAGTATTAATTATGTCAGGCCATGAAAACCTTGTGAGGGGAGTAAGGCATGTCTTACACTGACGACTGATACAGTACAGTTCCTACAACCACCTCCTTGTAATAAAAGAAACACATAGAATTCACTATTTCTTCTTACATTAAAATCACCCCCTCCTACATTCACATCACTGCTGTCAGAAACATCTTGATTCTCCACACCTAAGCGGCCATGGAAATAACCAAGCATTTCTGCTAAAAATGGACTTTTTTCCCAAGCCTCTTTTATTCAGGCCTCTTTTCCTCCAAAATGTAGGATTATTTTAATTTTAATTTAATCACATATCTAAATAATCCTAGTACTGCCACACAAACAAGTTGTAGTCATGAGGAAGCAGGAGCTTTCCCTCCTCCAGACTTCCCACTGCTGAAAGAGGGCTGCTTAGAGAAGTAACCACTGGAAACACACCCAGAAGAAAGTAGTGACTTCAAAAGGTTTCTGTTCTGAAAATCCACTGCTTTTGAAAACTTTAAGTGAAAAGTAGAACTGCTGGTAGAGTTGAACGCTGCTTAATCTGAAGCTAGTAGAAGCACAAGGCAGCATCACACACACACAGAGCCCTTGAAGACCCATTTATGTGATAAAGTATGGCAAGCGATTTGAAGACAGCAGGGAATTAAAAGGTCAAGGTTCAGGCAAATTTGGATCAGCTGAAAGTTCTAGTCTTACACCAGGGTGGAGACAGGATAAAAATTAGGGAGTTGGAGTTTAATGAAGGTAATTTTTAAAAACAAGAAGAGAGCAACAGACACAACAGGGAGGAAAAGTAGCATGCATTTACAAGCAGACACATGGGATCCCAAGCAGGGGGTGCAGTTTGAATGACTCTGTGCTATGGTCATATGATCTTATGCCCAGATTCATACCAATAGAAGGGATCATTCTGTAAGGGAGATGTGAGAGTGTGTGCATACTGCATGCAGGCAGTATACCAGGGATGGATTAATGCTGAGGAAGGACTAGAACTCTCTGATTCCTTCCCAGAGCATGAAATCCACCTGCCCACATTGAATTAATGCGGATATCTATTACTGTGGGAAAGATTTTTCTTTCCCTCACCACCTACCCACTCCAGGCTATCCTGCTACCATGCTATGCAGTAAAACCGAATGATCTGAAGGGCAAGAAATGCTGAAATTGCTTCCTTCTTTTGCCTTTTGTTACAAATGACAAGATGATGATTGGAGGACAGTTTCCTAGGGCTAGAACTGGATTCAAAAGTTGGGAAACCTTTAAATCCTAGAGATTTCACTCTACCTATTGCAAAGTGCCAACTGTGGAGCTTGATTCTGTCTCTGAGCTTCCCAGAGCTGCAGTGAATACCAAACTATGCACTTTATTCCAGGAGAAAAAAAAAAAAAAAAAAAAGATAAAAAGAGTAACCAACTGATACAGCTGTAAATAAAAAGGACAGCCAAAGAGAAATACCTTCTTCATAGGAGCAGCTGCTTCTCCTAGCAGAAACAATTGATCTTCCCTTCTTCCATACCTTTACTGTGTCTGTTTAGACCAAAGTTGCTTCAGGGAAAGCAGCACTGCTATTTGCTGTGCAGGCACCCAGCACTGTTCAGCGTTCAGCCCAACAGGACTTCAGCATCTGTTCTCCACTAATCCCTCACAAGTATCAATAACAAAACCAGCAGGAGAAATTCCAGAGGCCAGCAGAAGATGAACAGATGTTTGCTGCAGTGACATCTATTGGGATTTTTTTCCCCAGAAAGACTGTGTTTCTCTGTATTCAAGACTGTCCTTTTTCTTTCAATGCTATTTCCCAAAGAGCCATTTTGATCAGTGAATTAGGAGGGATAAATTGCAGAACTGCTGGAGATGGTAGTCCTTAGTTTGGAGAACATCCTTGTATGCAAATTTTTCCCCCGGTTTTGGAGAGGAGATGAGCAATAACTTTTGAATCCTTTGCCCTAACCCTACTCCTAGGAGGATCATAAGACTTGTCTCTTGGTGCATGCTAATCATAAATTATAATTAACCCTCCTCAAGCCGGATACATTCTACGTTTCTCCTCTGGAAGAAATTCAAATATTACAAGCATGTAGAATCAGTGAGAGACAAGTCTGTTCTGGTGATCTCTCTTTATAAATTATATCCCACTTCCTTTTTTCCTCAGAACAAGCCTTGTGACCAGTCCTGCTGTCCCACAAGATTCATACTGCCCTATGGGACTTGTGTCAAAAAGACCTCAGGGGCCAGTTCTGGCCAGCTACAAGAAATTCCAGTTGTGATATTTGCTTTAATTTCAGATCAGAAAAACACCAGAGCACTTCAACTTACACTGAGCATTATATTGAATCCGATAGCGTTGAAACAAAAATATTTTATGTTTGATCAATGCAAAACATAAATGCAAACTGAAAGGTTTCATTTCAAAACATTTTACTGTAAAGGGCTGCCCACAGAAGACCTAAAGTTTTTACTGGAATGTCCACAAAGCATTTTGATCATGACAAAACCATCTCTCCTGCGACCAAGTTTTTCATCAGAAATTTTATTGCTCCATGCTACGCATGACAAATCCCCCCTTGCTCACTTTCTGTTAGTTAAGCTGTAAACTTCTCAAGTGAAAAATTGTTTATAGTCAGATACAGCACTAAGAAAGCAGACAGCACTTAAGAAATCAATAGCAGCCCTAGCTTTCACTCCTCTGGTAAGAATGTGAGACGCAGTAAGACTATTCCTTGGTTCTGTTCATATATTTACTCTTTACTGAATTTGTGTGGTGTTTGTTGAGAACCATATGTGTTAAAAGTCATATCCTGGCCATTTCCCCATAGATGTCTTGGCCAGAAGCAGTGGAAATTGAACACAGACAGTTGGTTCGTATGCCCAAATTACATGTCAGTGAATTAACAGAGCATGGGGTGGCTTCAGGAAGAGCTCACGGGAATCAGATCAGTGATGCCTTCAACCCAATGCAGGAGTAAAGCAATGTGAAAAACACATACTGGTTGTGTATTTTTTTTAAAAGCTAGTAGAAGTTGTTGTGATTCAGTCTCCAACCAGATCCATATAGAAATATCTTAGAAGTGTCCCTCTCCCCATATATCAGCAGCAAGAGTTTCACTAACTAAAGGCACCTGAAATTGCCCGAGAATCCAGTCACCTCTAGAACTGATTCTCCATCATCTTATGCCATGCATAATGCTGAGTAAATGAAAGCCAGTGTGAAATCAAATTAGTGATGAATTACTATTTACACATTACACATGTACATCTATAACTCTGCAATAGCCAGAGGACAGAGATTCAGTTTGTCTAGCTTTAATTCAGTTTTCAGTTTCAAAAGTACAAATAGCAGAAACCTCAGGTTTAAAACCTTTTTATACCATGCACAGAACTAGTGCAAGCTAAACATTGCTCCTTTACACTGTAAGATGTTTCATTTCCAGAAGGATTTGAGCAACACAGAGAAAATTTTGAAGAGCAATTGATTTGAAACAATCCCTGTGGTTCACGCTGGCTGGAACTGCTACATAACACAGAGATGTTCGGGGTAGCACTCCTGAGTCATCCCACCAGGAGGCACAGAGTACGATGGCAACACTATGCAGAATTCCCTGACATGAAATGCCAGGTTATGAAAAATGATGACATTGTGGGGAGCCCTGCCACTTGGTATCTTTGACAGATGTGTGCTTGTGAGAACCCGAGTGTCTTAATCGCACCCTTGGAATCATTACGAATCCCTCCCAGACCCACAATCAATCAGACCGGGACCTAGTGGTGCTGCACAGTACTGTTCATTAATGGCGTTTCTCAGATTGAGAAGAGAAACCTCTTCTGATCCAAGACCACAGGTCCAAAGCGAGCCAGGGTAAGTATGGCCTACATAGGGCCGATGCAAAATAAAACCTGGCCCTTCCTTTCTGCTGACCACCTATAGATCTCAGTGCTTTTTAGAAACATTAGTAGACCAGTGATCTTCCCAACCATATCACCGAAATCACCTTTTTTCCAGATGACAGGAAAGCCTCATCTACTTAGAAGACATAATAGTAAGAAAATTAGGCATGCAACAAGGAGATTAATATGAAGCATTCTAATATTACTCTAAGGTAAACTTAGAATGCTGAGAATCTACTGCTGAGGGTGCTGTACAAATGCCCCAAACAGGGGCAAGCAAGGACACTCAGCATGCACGGCTGCCTTTCATCCTGAGTTTGTGCACCATGGGCAATGCCGAGAGCTATTGCTGCAGTTCAAGGCTACAGGCAGACCTTTCAGTCCACGCAAGGCTCAGCAGAGAGACGTTGCTAAGACTAATGAGAGAAGAAACATCTTGTGCTGGAAAAGCACTTACACATGCCTTCCTGACCAAGGTCAGTGGCAAAGTGAGAAAGACTACTCTGTTCACCCAAGTAACTTCAGATACCTGAAAGACATGATTTTCACGAGGCCCGAGGGTCAATAGTTTTGGTCTTTTGAGAAGTCTAAACAGTGCACTCAAGAAACGAGCCGTTTAGGTTTATGTCCTGTTACTGCTCCCTTCAAAAGACACTGCTGACATGTGCTGCCTCGGCTGTCAGCGTTGGCAGTTCTTGGTTAAGAACATGATATAATCATCGGCGCATTTATCAGCAGGGACAAAAGACTAAAATGCATTTGAACAAGGGAAAAAGGGGGGGATGGAGACCTATGATTAATTTTAGAAATAACAAGCTGCAAGTTGCGCAGTCACAAAGCGGAGGCTGGAATGCAGTTTTCCAGAGTTTGTAAAGACTCATTTAATTTCTATAGAAACTGAGCAGCAAACAGGTAATTTTCTCTGAAAATTGCTTCTATCACTTCTGTAATGCTCTGCAAGAGGAATGTATTTCCCCTGTGTCTTCTTAATCCCCTGTTATTTTCATTATAAATTTAATTAAGCTCTTGTAGAGAACATTCTGTGACATACGAGCTGAGTTTTGTTTTTCCGTCAGAGTGATGACAGAAATGAGCTGCTGAATTATGTGGCAATTGGATTTCTTTTTTCTGCGTAAATATTTCAAATTATGTTAAACAGCGGAGACATTCACTTTCCCCAGCTGAATCAGTACTGCTAAAGTTAAGAGAAAGAGCCGTACAGAAAAGGTCTGTGTCTGAAGTGTGCCTTCCAGCCAGTCCTCTCCTCCTGTGGACAATGCCCGCGCTGCCATTTTGTGGAACATCTCAAGAGCAGATTATCTCAGTGCAAATCAGGTAAATATAAGCAGACCTCGGAACAAAGCTTCAAATGCAGGAACCTGCAGAGCAGAAATTAATCCAAAAGATCTCCTACTCTTTGTTGTGAAAGTGGAATTTAAGGCTCTCCCCTAGATTAGAGCGCAGCTGAACACCGCTTCCTTGTGATAGCTTTTTCTTTCTGTGCTGGCCCTCATTGCAAGATATTATTATTCCAGGGAGGACTCCTGTGAGTGTCCTCTTTGTTTTACTTGGGACTGGTTACCAAGCAACACATGCTGTGTTATCGATGTTCCATTAGAACGTAACTTGAATGGGACACTTTTTGTCTTGGTTTTCTCTTTGCAAATTTTAATGAGAAGATTTATTGTAGGCTATTTCCCTGTTTCTAACGTCCTGTTCATTTCATACAGTTAGTTGACACTATTGGATTAAATTTATCAAATCACCAGATTACCAGCGTTCCGAGTAACATGAATTATGTCTGAAGATGGATATTATAATAATCACCATTTATGTTACCATGCAGAGGTCCTCAAAACAGGGTCCAGGCTGTCTGGTGTGCAGAATAAATAAACACTTCCCTCACTCCCAGTTTTCCATTTTAACAAAGTGACAGTTGAGAACATCTGCCTTTGTTCCTGTCTGATAAACAGCTGGTGGAGTCACTGATACAGTAAAGACAGCAGTTTTGCAAAAGCTTAGCATTCACAATTGAGTCCAGGTTTCTGAAGACCCATACAACCTGCTTCCTATATTTCAGCTACAGGATTTTCAGAGCTGGACATAAACATCAAAAAGAAAACCCAAACCTTCCTTACTGAATAACTAAACCCTTAGTGCCTGGTGCTGCTCAACATTTATAAGGGATTCTGGTATTGCAAGCCTTTCAACTTTGGTTCCCAGGAGGGGAAAGCAAGACAAGGCCATGTGACACTAGCTGATGTCATGGTCAAATATGTAAAAACCATACTGATACTTCAAAAAAAAAAAAAAAAAAAAAAAAGTCTTTCAGTTTCTATATCACATTAGAACATTCCTCAACTGCTTTTCTATTATTCCCCTCATCTTTCACAAATGCCACCATATGCAGGAATACAGAGACATCAGCAAAGAAGCACATACATATGGATAAGGCACGGGGAAGTGAACCATGCTGCTTTTAATTCTCATGTCTCTACAACTTGGTGAAAGCCACAGTTATGATCAATGCAGACCAGCTGGGAAACACGCCCTGTGCACAGCAGGCAGAAGTCAGTCCTTCAAGCCTCACTTCCTCCTGCCCACCCCCCCCATCTTCTGCCTCGAGGTTAAAGGGAGTAACTGTGCACCAGAGGTTCCAGACACAAATTTGAGCCCTTGAGAGCACACACTTAGAAAAAGAAAAGAGCAAACAAACATCAATAAACCCCAAACCCACAAAACCCTTCCCCGGAGTGACTTAATTACTGCTGAGGTTTTGGTTTCTTTTCTGGCCTGCTGGATTTTTTTTTTTTTTTNTCTGGCTCCTTGGATTTTTTTTTTTTTTTTTTTTTTTCAGACATTACTAGTACAGGGAGACCAGTATTCCTGCTGCCAGTCACATCCATCATCTTGCAGAATTTCAAGCATCACTGCTATGAAAAGCATCTTCAAAGTGATATTGGAGTAAAAATGTCACACCAAGGGAGAGCTATCTGTCTATGCCTCATACTTCTTTAATGTTACGCCTTTGACAGCTTAACAACAGCTAAACAGCTTAGGTCTCAGCAAGAGATTTCCAGGCTGTTTGAGTATGAGAAGTATGACATTTTAATTAGAGGCAAGGCTTCCGATTTGCTACAAACACCCCTCTGTTTGAGGCTAAGCATGAAGAATGCTGTTTCTGCAGCACAGCACGTGGCAGCAACAGTGGGTTTGAGCATGGGTTTGAGTTCGGCTCTTCCTACTGGAGCCCCAGGCACCACTGTGGTCAATGCTACTGGCGCTAATGGGGCCTTTCCACAGAGAAACTGCCCATTCTCTCCACCTCACACAGCAACCACTGCCAGTAGCATGTTGAGTTCATCTTAACATTCAACATAAAGGCGAAGGAAAACAGTTCTCACATGTTAACTTTTTCAGCAGTTTCTCCCTTCTCTCTCTGCCCCTGGAACCCAGACCTGTGGTTTCTCCTGTCTGCCATGTCCCATGGGCATCCCAGCAGATGCCTAATAGCTATGAGGCTGGCTGGGCCACCAATCTCCTGGGCTTCCCGTTGTTCTGAACTTAAGAGAAAGGACGCTCGCTGTGCAACCCTGAGAACTCTCTGGAGAGCTTTGGAGACAGCTCACTGCTGCCCAATTGCAGTTAAGCAAACTAAAAACGTACTCGCTTCAAAATACTCCTGTTAAATAATGAAGCTATGGCACTTCATGAGAATGTCCGAATTTGAGGTGTAGAATGACATCCTTATGGGAGCAAAGTTTAACTATTTCCATTGCAAGTGTTGCTATGAAAGAATCCCCAGGATGTGTGTGTGGGGGGGTGTTAGCCAGACATCTATTCCCAATTCTGCCATTGTTAACGACATATAATGAAATTTGCCTTCATATGCCACAGACTCCCAGAAGGTAATTATAACATCAGCAAGATGTGTGTAAAGGTATTGTCTTTTTCACTCTCCTGAGACACAAAACCATCAGAAATAGATTATATTAGCCACAGCCCCGATATCTGAATAAGTAATAAAACCATCTTGACTGCAAAGCTTGTATCAAGGCATTGAGAAAGCACAGAGAACAGACAGAACAAGAACTGTATCATTTCAGAGCTCAGCATTTGTGACTAGTTTAGTACATTAAATTGCAGGCTTTCCCTAATTAATGAGAAATGGGTATCCCCACCCAGGCATCTTTCTGTGTGAAAGGGCCATTGGAAGAGGGTGGTGTTCTGAGAGGCACTTGGGACCTTGGCATTTAGTCTTCAATTAGCTGTCTTCTCTCAATTCCTTGGGCACTGACTTAATGCAAAAGATGTCATTATCCTCCCTCTTTTCCACTTCAGCTGATGAGTAAGAAAAAGCACTAGCAGCAGAATAGCCTCTTTCAAAACACTGCCTGTTTCCATGCCCTGGACTGAAGACAGGGCACATTTAGCAGCCAACACTGGGAAACAGCTCTGGATTTCAGAGCTAGGCTTCAAAGATAAACAGATGGCTTTAGCTCTTTGGCAGGGAAATACTGCAATGGCTAAAAAAAGATCAGGGAGCATATTGAGCAAGTGACGCTCCCCCATCATCTGAAGGGCAATTCTGCAGATGGTCTCACTGTACATATTGCCCAATTCTTACAGAAGGGAACATCATCCATCAACAAGAAGTAAACTGGAAGCCATTTGAAATAATCCAGTTTACATATATGCAATCTTTATATTTGCGATAATCTCTCTCCCAAGGTATCCCCAGGGAGATACAACCGGGACAAGAAAGGAAGAGAAATAAGGAGATATTAGCACAGGTGATTGAAAGTTCACTCCATATTGTATGATGGGTACAAACTACATGATTCCTTCGTCTCAATTATAGCAGCCTTTAATCCCACTCTGTACATCCCCTTTCCTCCTCCATCCCTTTGAAAACTTGCATCATAAGCTGACTCTGGAAGGTAGACAAACAGTATTTCCATTCTTGAGTAATTTCTGAATACCTCAAACTTGTTTTTGTTGCAGAAAAAAAAGGTACATTTTTAAGCTCCCTTCAAAATAAAACCTCACCAGCATTTCAATTAATAAACTGCACAGCAGAAGCTGGCAAATGCTAAAAATTAACCATTTTAATATAACCCATTTTTAAGTAATATTTAAAAGTTTGCTTTGGTGTCAAAGCATCATGAAAAACAGTCCAGAGGTACTATGCGTTAATATTTTAAGTTAATGTAAAAATGAAAGTGAAATTAGTAGAGGTTGGGCTTTTTAATCTTCTCAAGATTTGGATGTTATCTTGCAGCACTTCATGAATCATGTCAACTTTTTCCATAAGTAGCATCATCCATTTCGCCTCAGAAGAGGGTTCAATTGAAAACAACATCAACTGTATCCCTTCATAATGTAATAAAGTTAGTCTCTCGTACACAGCCAGAAGAAAACCTTTTTGGCATACAAAAAATTTGGAAGGTTTCCTTCAAGATCTGCAGGCAGATATTTGCAAGGCCATATTGCAGAGATGGTAACTGTATTCCCACTGTGCAAGGCAGGGTACTGGACAGCCCATTCAATCAGGAGGCAAGCCTGGAACCCAAAGACCCCAATGCCCTGGACTAGGAGGGGAAAGTAAACTTCATGCCTTTGTGGTTCATGTTGCTCCCGCATCTGCCGTTCTCCAGAGCTGCAGGTGATCCAGCATCTCCCAGAGCAAAGCAGCCCACAGCCTGCCCTTGAGGATGCAGGCAGCCCCCTGTCTCTACCCAGTTTATAATAGTGTACTCATTACATGTTCCACTGGTCAAATGTCAAAAGGAAAATAAATGCATGAGAAGTGACTAAGAGATTTTTAATAGCAGGCATTGTCATTACAATCATCCTTCCTGATCTTTTATTTGGCGTAGTCCAGAGAACTTCAGTGGGTTAAAGCTAATCTAAGGAAAAACATGCTGTATTACACAATGAAATATAGTTATGACTCACACATCACAAAATAGCTTAGCTCTCATAGGGCATTTTAAACCTGATGTTCTGCTCTGTGCTGATCAAAAAACTGCCAGCTTTTCCCAGGCAATAAGCATTTCTCAGACACACCAAGTCTAGAGGAAGCCACCGAGCAGAACCTCCCTGCGCTGGAGCAACTGTAGTTGTTAGCCAGAGCTCCCTTTCATGTGCCATTCACTCTTGTTCACACAAGGCAAAGAATCAGTACAACGTTACTGAATGGCTGAAGCACTAAAGATGATGCTTTAGTTCATGCATCAGCTAGAGGAGACAGTCTCCAGCACAGTCATGTTTCTTTTCAGCCCAAGCACAGCCACTGGAACTTTACCAGCTCTCTATTCAGACCCAGTAAACTTATTTGTCTGGAGCCCACCATTCTCTCACTCTAGGAAGCAAATTATGTGTTTGCATTATTGCTTTGGCTTGCTTTCTGGGACCTGAAGTGCACTGCACGCACAAACAGACTTTTCTATTTCTCCATCTATAAAGCATGAAAAGCAACACTTGCTGAAATAATGACTCCCAGCTAATAACGTCCAGCAGGAAAGATGCATCTTCTCCCCTGCAGAGCTGTGGATTATTTGTTTACATTGCAGCACTTTTCTAGCTAAGATGATGAAAGAAAGTTATCATCCCAGGCACATTTTGGAAGCATTTAGTAAATTGTGGTAGGATTGTCACAAGCTGCACAAAAGTACTCCTTACTGTGACAAAAGAATCAAATCCATGAATACCATATGTTCTCCAGAAAAGTAATCAGGCTCTAGAACGTCTTCCTGATAGAGATCAAGAATTATTTCCCAGCAGAGACATAACTTAAGCCTTGACCTGAAGACAGCCAGTACTCTTGTGTCTCAACTACTAAGCAACAACAAATTCTTTGGGGCTAGAAAGTCTCCTTTGCTCTCAAGCCAGCATACTGAGTGACCTGTGCTGCTACCTAACTCATTGTTGAGCAATTTCCCTGATTCTTCACCTCTAAAAACAATCCCCACAAATAGGACACATTTGTCATAAAGCCTGAATCTAGAGAATTGAATTCCATACCTTAATCACAGCTCTCCAGAAGACCCCATCTCCTCAAAGACTACATGAAGGCTCTTAGAGAGGAGCCTTTTAAGATAATACATTCAGCTGACTGTGATAAGCCCCACCTGTCTGTTTCCACAGAGTAAATACCTGCTAACTTTCCCAGCTGCTCAGTACTCTTGAAAAAAAAAAGAAAAAAAGGCTATGAGAATTTGGGGTCACCCAAATTAGATACTGCTTTTCTAAGTAGGAACTCTTTCAATCAGTCTATGAAAATCTCACAGCAACATTTCGCAGTTAAGATTGGAGATTATTGGTAGCCCTCGTGGCAGGGAATAGGATTCAGAACAGCATGTGCTTTTCGGCTTTTCCTCAGGGCCTCAGTGTTTAAAGACTGAGGTGTGGAGGCAGTAAATAAGTAATTTGAATGCTTAGGAAAAAAGTTCTTGGCTCCTTTTTTCCTGAAGGGATGGCGAGGAATTATTCTGGAATTTCTTTTATCTATGTTGCATCCATTTACATACTTTCTACTACTGTTTTTTTCTTCCTTCCTTGTTTTATTTTATTTTTGTTACAAAAATGAGGTGCAAGAGAAGCTGACACATTGCTGTACCATATGTTTAGTGTCTATTTCCAGCAGCAGGTGAGAATCTCATGATTTAATTCCCACCTGTGGCAAGGCCATTTTACACCAATCTGCTCTATAGGAAAACATGGAATAAAACCAAGAAACTCTGTGGAGGACATGGATGGATGGATTGCTGTGCACAGATTCAGCGTTGTGGATATGAAAAGGGACTATATATATCTATCCATTTCCATCCTTGCACAGTAAATATTAAAACATGAAAGCATTACCTAAAGCCAGCATCACCAAGCCAAAATGTTCCACAAGCTTGGTCAGACTGGAAAATAGCTTGTCAGCTTCCTTCTGCAGCTGCATTTTCTTTTACTCTTTTAGTGTTTGTGCTTAGAAACTTCTGTTTAAAAAAAATGATTTTCCTGTAATCACCAGGTGACAGGACATGCTGGTTTAAGGCGTAGCACCTGTTATTGGAAAAATCAAATCATAAATGCCAGGCTTGATTAATCTACAAATCTGTCCTTCCCGGAACAAGTCTGGGTCTTGAAATCTTAGCATCATTCACCAGAGTCCTATTCCCTGACTTATTCATCAACGAGTCCTTGCCTTGAAGCAGCGTAATGATGTTTTCTCTCTGATGTCTAATTGCCAACTGGAGGGCTGTACAGCCAGTGATATCTTCCACGTCAAGCAGAGCACCAGCCTTAATCAAGGTCTTTATAATGGCCATATTGCCCTTGAGGACAGCAAGGTGCAAGGGGGTCCAACCCATTTTGTTCTTAGCATTGACATCTGCCTTGCACTCCAGAAGATTGATGACAGTCAAAAAGGAGCCCCGCTGGACTGCAAAATGGAGGGGGGCCCACTCTGACTTCTCAGCGATGTTGGGATCTGCCCCACACCTCAATAGCTCACAGACTACCGGCTCATCGCTGTAGCGAGTAGCCAAGTGAAGTGGTGTCCAGTCCATACTTCCTTTGGCATTCAGTTTGGCATGGCTATCTTTTAGCAGGTGGATGATTTCAATGTGTCCTTTGAAAGAAGCCAGGTGCAGGGGAGTCCAACCTTTGTCTGTCCTTAGCTCCACATTAGCTCCATATTTGATGAGTTTCTCACAGATGAGATACTTCCCCCTCACCACAGCCAGGTGCAGGGCACTGTAATGATTTTGATCCAGGGTGTTGACGGAGGTCCCATTCTTCAGCAAATAATGGACGACCCTGAACTTCCCCCTCTCCACAGCAACATGGAGCGGGGTTCTATGGTTCTTCTGTTTTTTCTCCAGGTCTGCTCCTTGACTGGCAAGCAGTTTCACCAGGCTGACGTGTCCAAAGCAAGCTGCCACATGGAGAGCAGTTTTCCCATCAACCTCCTGGGTGTTGGAGTCAGCCTGGCGAGATAGCAGCACTCGGGCCACATTCTCAAAGTTGTTTTGTGATGCCAAGTGCAGAGGGGTCCACCCGTCATGCTCTTGAGCGTTTACCTGTGCCTGGTGGTCCAGCAAGAGGCGTACGATTCTGTCATCCCCATTCTGAGCAGCAAAGTGAAGAGGTGTCCAACCATCATCATCAGGCATATTGATGTCTGCATCATGCTCTATCAGAACTGAGCAGATCTCTGGCGACCTCTTCTGAACAGCCATAATGAGTGGGGTATAGCCACAGACTACCTGGCTGTTCACGTCGGCTTTACAGCTCAGGAGAAACTTCACTTTTTCCACATTTCCCTGGATCACCATGAGGTGAAGCAATGTGAGGCCATTTTCATGGACTCTACAGATTTCCTCAGACGGGATGTCATCTGGACTGTAAGAAGGTGGGATACAAACCTCCTGATTACCGCTTTCTAAAGGCAGGGGAAACAAGACAGGAGAAAGAGAGTAAGACCAAGTGAAATAGCTTGGTGTGCACAAGATGGGAAGGAAAACGTGTATCTTAATAGCATGAAATGAAATAAAAGCCATTTTTGAGATGGGGAATATGAAATGGGGCAAGACGGCTGCATACGGTCTCTTAGAAAGCAGTGGGATATTTGGCCTCTCCCTCACATGAACTGTAGCTGCTATTTTCTGTATAGTTAATTTTCCTTAATTTAAAAAGAAAAGTTACCCAACATGGAAAAATTTCTTGAGCCACATCCTTATCACTGGAGAGCAATGAAATAAGCTGTTTTTTGCAGGCTTCCCCTTCTTTACTTTTGAATGGTAAAGAAAGTCCCCTACTTACCACCACTTCTGGTGTCTTGGGGGAAGGCGAACTCTTCTTTGTCACTCTCATTTTCAGGAAGAGGAAAAGAAAAAGGCATAAGGCAAAGTTCCTTATTTACATTCTTTAACGTTTCACAGAGTTATTCTTTGCTATTACTCTAGAATTTTGTATTATCACCTGAATATTTTTTTATCCAATCCTGTTACAGCATCCAAAACTCAGCAGAGCAAATCATGACACTAACAAGAATGTGGGAGCCTGAAAATTATCTTAGGCTATCAATAAGATGTTTCGTCCTCTTACTCATTTACTCCTGAACATACAGATATTCTCCTTCCTTATTGCAGCACGTGCCCATGGCAGCATGCCAGCTGGTAGTTTTCTTTGTTGTATAGGGAACCCAAACAACCCCACCTCCTCAATCCTTTATACTCTGGCACTGAAATTCAGTGAAATTCAGTGAAATTTTGTTTCTTGATGACTGCACAATGAGGCAAAACCTCAAAATAGCAACAGTTCTCAACTGCTACTTCTCCCTGTATGAAGCTGACTTCTAGGCACAATTACACTCCAGTTGCTGGGCTAGAATTGCAACTATCCTGAAACCTAATTTATTTCTTAGTCAGAGAAACACAGGAATTTAAAACCTTTTTTTTTTTTTTCTTCTAAGAGTGTTGTTTAAACTGGAATGCCCTCAGTTCCATGGAATTGGAAAATTGTCATCTGAGCACAAATGCCATTGCCATCAGCAGAACCCCTGTGATTCTGTGTCTGCTTGAGCTTCTTTTAATGACTGAGGCCTACATTATAAACCCATTTCATCTGAGCAGTTAGAAAGAAAGCTCTTCCTCTCAGAGCATCACTTAGAACACTGGCCAGCTTGCTAAATTTATTTGCAAGTTTCCTATCCCCCTGAATGAATTACAGATGTACAGCCTCTGCAAACACACTACACAAAGGTTGCTGTGGAGTCCTTATTGTCTGATGATAAACAGCCATGAGAGAGGAAACACATTCTCAAGAACTGGTAAGAACAGGGAAAGGACTCAGTGGAATTTCCCAAGTGATTCTGGGAAGCCTTACTCACCTGCTGGTTCGCAGAGATAGCAGGCTTGTGGGACATCTTCCTAACAAGACGCTCGTTCTCTGGATCTACTACAAGGCTTTGTATCAGTGACAGCAGCATGTCTGTTTCTACAGGGATATCTACCAGAGCAAAAAGACTGTTAGCTGTACACAGTACCCAGATGTTCAGAACCCAGTCAGCATTCAAGGTTGTGGAAGTCTTCCATATATCCTCCACATGGGGAGGAAGGAAAGAGGATGTGCTGACAGCAAATGGGCACCAAGCATTTCCAAGGCAACAGGCAATTTAACTGGCAAGGAGTTGTATACAAGCTTATCCCCCACTCATTAATCTATGCAGCTAACCCTTGGCTAATCCATATCATAATCAGCTACTACACCTGTAAAGCTTGGCCTTTGCTTAGGGTCTTGATCCCAACACCTCTTCATTAAGTCAACCATCTGCTGGCATTCCCCTGGCCAGTCATCGCTGATGGGTTCTAGGCAGGGCCTCTTTCCTGCAGCAACCTTGACTATAATGGCCATCATGTTGGCTCCTGAGAAAAAAGCAATACGTGTTCAACTTTTTCTCTATGAAAATGGCTGTAATAAACATTTACTAAGTGCAGACCACATAAGAAGCATTCATATTTACCTGCATAAGGTTTCTTCTGCATAAGTACCTCCCAAATGACAATTCCAAAGCTGCAGGCAATGAGAGATCATGAGCAATCATTCCCATATGTACATGGACATAAAATTCACTTTTGGCTTTTCTCTCCTTGAGAAATGGGAAAATTAGGAAAGAAATTCTTCAGGATGGAAGGCTTTCATCCCCCACACCAAAAGGAGAAGGTCTTATGAATCATCACGTACATCTCTGATGCCTCAGCGAAAGGGTTGGTGTAGTGAATGAGGGATTTAGAGCATTTCTTGTGAAAGCCAGACTCTCAGTGCCTTTTTTCCACTTTATTCACATTGGGTTTTAGAGCCCTTGACTACTGCAAGTTCATACAGCCATGCAAATCCTCATTTGCTTCTCATCTTGGGTTACTGTGTAGTGTAGTGGCTAAGGAGCTGACTAACTTCCAGAACATATATATGTAGCTGGTGTAAGTGAGCCGCAAAGCACTTTGGCCAAATGGAAAAAAGTAAAGTTAAAATCTTTTCTCCACCTGCTACTGACCAAAATGAAGCTGAATACTGAAGTAGACAAGCAATATTACAGTTGTTGGAAAATCAAAAGAAATGTAAGCAGCAACTGCTGTGAAAGAGCAGACACTCTGTTCTGTACTCTGATCTTTCTATAATAACTTCCAGCAAGCTAACAGAGTAGAACCTAAGGCAATACAGTCTGCAGCTCACATGGGATTGGTGCACAGAGGTGCATCTGGTAAGAGAGATGATTATCCACAGATAATCCCACTCCCCACCACTGAGGTTGCAGTGGCACATATCACTCCCAGTGTGTTCTCCACCAAGGACATTATGCACCAGAATATAAACAAAATGAGGCGGTGTGCCAGTCCCTCTTGCTCTGCGTAAGAGGTAGGTGGCAACCTTGTGTGACCGCTGAACAGAAAGGCAGCCCTTACCTGTACACATCATATTTGATTCCTGGGGGCTTGCTGTTCTGGAGAAACATTTCGGGGGGGATGTAGCTCAAAGTGCCTCTCAAAGCAGAGCTTTCAATATATTGCATTCGGCTAGATTGCTCCATCCATTTTGATAGCCCGAAGTCTGAGATCTATAAGCAGAAAAAAAAAAAGAAACAATCAGAGATCCCTCATACTGCTCACAATCTCACCCCTCCTTATTTTAGCTGGTAGATACCTCCATCCTTCACGACCAGGGATATGAGGAGGTGACTAGCAGTTGAAACTTCATAAAGCCCTGGTAAAATTGTAGTCAGTGCTTTTCACTTAGTCCAGGAGATCAGCATTTCCTCCTAAGTTGAAGCCTTAAGTTCCCAGTTCTGGCACAGATTACTTGCATACTCTTGAGAATACCATGTAATTTGTTTACCGGCTGCTTCTTATAAGCCACACTGGTCAATCTTTCATTGAGTGCTGCTGAAGAACCTAACTTATTAGGAAGGATTCTGGACATACTTGGCAAAAATAACTTTTCTCTTATTTGTGAAATAAGCTGTCTTTACAAACATGGCATTAAGGTCATACCTTGACATGCATATTCCCATCTAGGAGAATGTTCCCTGGTTTTAGATCTAAGTGCAGCAAAGGAGGTGTCATGCTATGCAGGAAATTCATAGCCAAGCCCATTTCATGGATAACGCGGAATTTGAGCTGCCATGACATTTTGTGAGTGGGAAGAATTTTCTCCAAGGACCCTCTCGCCATATATTCCATCACTATCCCCAAAGGACTGTTGCAGATGCCATAGATAGTGACAATGTGCTGGAATTTTATTTTCTCCATCTTGGTTGCCTCTTCCATTAGACAGTTCATACTGGTCCTGGAAAAATAAAAAAGAAAAAAGAGAATTGACTGATATCATTTCTTGGTTCTACAAGCTAAGTTACTGTACAGTAGCTTAGTGATATCCAGCCTTTCCAAGCAGCCCTGCCTACCCCAAAAAGATTAATTCCAGTTTTCCCCTTGAATTGTTGATATTGCAATCACATCATGATCTTTTGCAGACTAAAATCTAACATACAAGGTGTCATGACTTTTCAAAATGAGCTGAGGATTGCTTGGGCAAATTCAACCACTAGGCTCCTATAGAAAGCGACCAAAACTTCCATCTTAGTCCTTAGAAGGCCTCTTAGAAGGTCTCTTAGAGGACCTTCAGTGATCACAGAAAGCCTGGTCCGTGTGCTTGTTTTCACACTGTGGTGAAATTCCCAAGTGATGCTTCCCTGAAAGCATGATGTCAGGAGCAGGCACAGCATGGGCAACCATGCCTTTTTCATGCACCGTATGTCCACATGGTGGCCCCAGTGATAGCCTGCACGCTGCTCGCACGCATCCAGGGTCCAACAGCACACTAACCTGCTGAGCTTGAGTAGATGGAGGCTTGTAGGGCCAGAGGGCATGCCTTGGCCATACCTATACCTGAAGCTTTCTGTCGGTGAGTTTGGTGAATCTGGTCCCAAGGGGAGTCTAGACATGTCTGTCCATTGTTGCCAGTTTTGGCAGACCTGTTTCACTGAACCTTTACAACATTTCCTAACCTGCTGAACGAGTTGGGGTGCCCAGGGTATGTTGACAGCAGCCAAGCAGTAAAGTGCCAAAACTGCATTTAAAAAGCACACCCTGGGAACGAATCTGAGCTTGCAACAACATTATGCCAGGCCACTAATAGCTCTAAACATTGTTCAGATAAGCAAATCTTTCTAAAACAAGTAGAAACAGCCATCGAACGATAACCCAGATGCACAGAACTACAGGACTGATGCTAGCCCTTCTGACAACCCCCAGGAAAAGGAAGGATTTTTTGGCATAGCCATAGTGCAGGATAGTACGCTTTTGCTTTGTAATCCAGAATTCACAGAGCTTACTGAAAATTGTAATTGAAGTCAGAGCAGCCTCAAGGCTGTTTGGACATATGTAAGGGGTGGGAAAGTGTTTATAACACCACACTGAAGTGAAAAGTTGTTTAAATGACAAAACAGTACAACTTCAGTCCCTGGGAGACCAGTACAGTGACTGTTAAAGGCACACATACTGTTAGATATTTTACCCAGCCTCAGATTTTCTGATTTAGTTTTTCAAATCCTGGTGATTGCAGAAATATATATATTTTTTGAAAGTAAAATAAAAAAAAAATAACCAGTGAACATTTCTGTTCACATTCAACATTCTTCCAGAGTACACACTAGGAGTTCAGATAATCCGTGAAAGCCCTATATTTACTAGAATTGACATATGCAGAAGTAACTTGATTAACTTGACTAATTTTTTTTCCCAAAAGAGAATGAAATGCAAACATAACATCTCAAGAGTATAAGCAGTACAAACTAAAGAGGACAGTCACTGCTCAAATTGAACCATCTCGATTGTTGTCAGAAACATGACAAGAAAAGTCATACAAGCATGTGATTTTTAACCAGGTGGGATCCTTCCAACTTGAACAAAATACAATTTTAGAATACATAACTTAATTGACTCTTTTTTCTTTTTTTCATCAGGACTGCCTATATTGTATGTGGTATTAGCAGTAGCTGCGATTACCTGGCTCTGTTTTATCTCCAGACCCAAGGTAGTCAGCAGAAGACTCTCTGCAGGTGAGAGAGAGAGCAAAAAGTAAACTGAAGGTGCAGGTGCACCATCAAGAGAAAAGAGCATATCTGGAGGGTAAGACAAGTGAGGGAGCAGAGATCTCTGTGAGCCCAGCAACAACAGCTGGAAATTCTCTGTCCCTCAGCATTCAACCTAGTGATTTTAGTGACTAATTTAGTTTAATAGATAGTCATTAGTCCAAATGTCCAGTGAAAGCTGCAAATAAGTAATCAGGCTGTTTTTACGCACATGCCCATGTTTAGTTTAACATAACTACTTCAGCCTCCAGATTTCAGCACTAATTGTTCTGAATAATTGTTCCTTTCCTTTTGCACATGCATATCACACAAGACAGAAAGAAAGACACTCTAGATCACTTTTTTTTCCCCCACTTCCTTTGGGTACTAAAAACTTCACTTCCCAGGGAGAAGAAGCCATGTGAACGTTTCCTTCAGGGCTTTAGCACCAAATCACTACAGACAGCTCTAACCGACAGTTTGAACTGTTGAGCCAGAAGAGACTGCATAGTTACCTTTCCACGCTGGAGTCCTGTAGCAGGTACGGAGAGCATTTCACGGCATAAACCGTTCTCCACCTCTTATGCTTGACTTGGTACACATGCCCAAAGCCTCCACTGGCCACTTTAATCCAATCTTCTTCAAAATCCTCCTTATTGAACACAGTTAAGCTCCCCAGTTGCCGGTCTTTCTCTGAAGTCATGACCAAAAAGGCAGCCTGGCTGTCTGCCTCCTGCTCAGATGGTATCACAGAAGAATAAAGGAGCTCTTCCTACTTCTGACTTACAAAGTGCGGGAGGGAGTTACCTGAGACGAGCCATGTTGCTTACTGCCAAGAGGTGGATCCCACGTGTCACTCTCATTTGGTATGCAGATGAGCTGCCTTACTTACAGGCACTTGTGCCAGGCTGGGTGCGTGTCTGGACTTCCATAAGGCTGCCCTGCTCTCTCGTATCAAGCACTGGGTGGGCAAATACTGAAAGAATACAAGATGAAAAATGGTGCAATGCATCAATCCTTTAGCAATTGCACTGTGCTGAAGAGGGGATTCCTCACCTGAGGGTGAGTCAGGCTGATACTTAAAGGGAAGGAAGGCCTCACACAGAGAGAAATCCACAAGGCTCCTGTGCAGCACCGCATGTGAGCCAGATGAAGAAGGAAAGTAGAAAACACTCCAAAAAGATGAAGAACAGAGAGGACCCTGGAACTCGTATGTGGCGAACATGAGAACAAGAACCTGAAAAAATACAGGAAAAGGTAAAAATGCAACAAAGATGGTGAGCCGTAGTGGTTACCTTGAGGGATAAAGTACGCCACTGGATGCCTGCAAGAGGCATTTGAAGAAACAAGAGAATACTGAAGAGCTGGTCTGAGCGGTTAAACCATTGCCATGTGAGCACTAGTAACAGCATACATGCTTTTAGTTGTTTTATGTAAAACATAAAACTGCAAAATTGGTTTAATGACATTCATCTGGGTCGTGTGCATTATGTCCTTAATGACTTTGCACAGTGACTATCTCTATAGAAAGGCAAATACAATGTGATACTGGTTTCCTCAGCACTACTGCAATACAAGTAAAAATTAATGTTTTTGAAGAGTAATTGTCGTTGAGTCTTGTCCTGGAATTTTTAGCAAGATATTAGATCTAAAGAAATCTCTGGAGGAAGACTCATCCAGGTGGAAGTGCAAGCTACTTCTATTTCGCATTTGACACAAGGTGGTCTGGCAACGGCTCATTACTCCCAACTGCAAGGCTTTAGGGAAAGAAGGCTCTGTAGCCTTTTAGGGGGGAAAAAAGCACCAGAGTCTGATGCATGATTATAACTGATTCCTGCCCACTCCTTAATTACTTGCCCACCAAGTGTGATGCTTCTGCCCCAGGTACTGCCCCTAGCCACCTCCGCTCCCACCTGCCAGCACTCACCTGCCAACACAACTTCAGAGCCGAGGACAAGCACAATGAGGCTCCATTTCCCCATGGTCAGGCACAGGAAGGACAAAACCTTCCTGAAATTCTCAAGTTTTATTGTAGAAGTTCAGGAAAAGGTGAGGGACCGAAAGAAAACACTCTGTGGTTGCAGAATGGCAGCAGCTTCACTTCCTCCACAGAGCTTACAGCTGTGCTGCATTTCTTGGCAATTAGCTGAGGCATGTTCTAGGGTCTGCCTCAACTTTAATGGCGTTGAAATCAAAGGTTCAGAAATGAGGCAGTCACACCTTTATTGACAGCAGCTTACATTTCTTTAAATGAACCTTTCCTGCTTTTGCCCCAAACTGGGCAGCAATTTTACGCCAGTCCACTCTGAAAAACACCTTAACTGTGGAATTGGTGCACAAGCTCACTAGTTGGCAATTGTGACGCTTTCTTTTGAATTTCCTAAGGCACAAACTTGCGGTGCTGCTCTGAAGCGAATGGGAGTACTGTAGTTATCGAGAGTAGCCTCCTCAGCCTTGAGACCTTGCGACAGAAGGATGAGGCTGTGATGGGAGTGGTGAGGCCCTGCCTGCTCTCAAAAAGCCAATCCCAACCCCAGCCAATTTGCTCTGCACCCCAGTCCCATTGCACAACACATGCAACTGCAGCTCTGCCCCTAACAACTCACACGTCCATGCCCTGGCCCTGAACTGGTGCCCCACCGGCCATAGCCCAGACCAAAGATGAACTGACAGAAATCACTCCTACAGCAACATCGCCCTACCACCTCACTCGTCTCTGGAAACCACCACCTGATCTCCCTGAGAGTCCCCTTCCAACCAGCCAGGACCAACACAAACAGCAAAAATTCCAATGGCTGCTGAAAGTTAAAGGCGCATGTGTGCTGCAATTTTGCTGACATCAGTTAAACCACAGTCGGGCAGCAAAGTAGGTAACACACTAACATATTGTTGGAGAAAGCATTTTATTGGGTGCCCTCAGCACTGAATAGCTGGGAAAAGGGCAGGGACAGAAGCTGTTTCGGGACAGAGAGGAGGAACATCTTCCAGAGGCTGAGGTCCAGGGGCTTCCTCCCCCGTGCAGATGCTGAAAGAGAAGCATTCAGAACAGGGGAAACCACCTCAAAATCCCTGCTCCCGAAAACTCGTTCCCCGGCGTGCACACGGCCTCAAAAGACGCTTTGGGCGTCTGCAGAGCCCTTCCATCCCCCACAGCTGGTGCAGCAATATCAAGGTACAAAAAGTAGTTTTCAGAGCACTTTGAGAAGAATCGGAGCACTTCTAAAGATCTCCGGAATTGCAATGAGCCAAGTACCTGCTCCAGAGGCACAGAAAACATCCCCAAAGGGCCAGGGATGCTTTAGGTGACCACAGTGCTGGACACAGGAAGATGCCTTCCCAAGAATGCGGTTCTTGTGCCCCTTCTTCAGTCTGCTGCCACTCCCCACTCCTTCCTCGCTCTTGCCTGGCGGTTCCTTCCACGCACGATGGATGCCTCTTCCTTCTTCACCAGAAGCTGCTGCAACGGCAGGAGGACGCGGTCAGGACCGAGAAGCCCCCGCTCCTCCCCTTGGAGGACAGAGGGACGCCGGGCCGGCCCCCGGAGGGAGCTCTCCAGCGCACCGCCCGACCCCGGCCATCCTCCCACACTTACCCCCAACC
>VXAK01015266.1:345-16349 GCA_013399435.1 Arenaria interpres
AATGAGCGTTAAAAGAGATAAGAAATTTCACAGCATTCCAATATTGACTTTGTAGTTTATAGTTTAAGTATCAAAGAGCTGGAGAACCTGCCCTCTGAAGAAAGGCTGAAGGAGTTAAGTCTTTTCTCTCAGGAGAAAAGAAGGCTTACACGGGACCTCATCACAGTAGTCCAGTATTTAAAGGGTGGTTACAAAGAGGACAGAGCCTTACTCTTTACAAGAGCCATATGGAGATGGGACAATGGGTACAAGTTGCACTGGGAGAGGTTTCATCTCAATGTAAGAAATAATTTTTTACATTGAAAACAATCAATTATTGGAATAACCTCCCCAAGGAAGTGGTAGAGTCCCGATCACTGGAGATTTTCAATATGAGATTGGACAGGGTGCTAGATGATCTCATCTAGGCTCCATCTCCCATGAAAGGTTGGACCAGATGGTCCTTCGAGGTACATTCTGACCTGGGCTGTTCTATGATTCTGTTTTTTGGGTTGAAGATCTCTGGGATGGAGACCAGGTATTATTGATCCAAAAAGCATCTGGTATAGTCATTATATTATAAATTTATCATGTATTTTTAAATCATTGTAATGAAAATACAAGCACTGACATTCCAATTTGCAATGTTATTTTGAAATATTAACAAGTTGTTATAGATCTGCATTCTTCTTACCCTAATCTCTACCAGTTCCACAACAGCATTAAATCCTCTGCCTTCCTTGTTCTCCCAACACCCCCAACAAGACTGCATAGTGGTCAAAACAAAAATCATGTAAGAACCAAGTGACCAAAAGGCTGACAGAAAAACAGAATGGGTACACTGAGCTCTGTACCATTCCCTTCAGGAAAGCACTAACTTCTCTCTAACTAACTACTGATATTCATGTTTGTAGGAACTTTAGTCTCCCAGCAATTTTTTGAACTCTATCAAATTCAACTGACATTGACCACTGAGTTCAGAAATTATTCAAGTGGGAAGAAGGAGAGACAACAAGGGGAACCACAACTGCACTGTCAGTCAATCGTGGCAAACCACAACTGCACTGTCAGTCAATCACACTGTTTCCTTAGAAAGTCAGCCCAAAACTCTTACCATAAGCAAAATTATGCTAGTAATGAACCGTTAAATAATTTACTTTCCACAAGAATCAAAAGATGCAACTTCATACTGCTTTTAGAAAGAACAATATAGAACATTGAGCTACTCACCTTTGCTTGTCCACAAAAAACCATCCCCGCACTGAGATTTGACAAACAAATCTGACATTAAACACTTCCTTCTAACTTACATCACTTAATCTATAAACAACAAAGAAATAATCATCTAATTTACACACAATAAAAACCACTAAACACCACGATCATTCACAAATTCTGTACTTCCCAACTCTCCACAAAAGACATACACACCAGCTTTCAAATTCACAGTGTGGTACCCACATCAACCATACTGCATGCCCTCTCCCCACAAAGGTCTCTGTGCAGCACCAGAATGTGTTTATGTTCTCAGGTCAGTGAAAGCAGGGTAATGAACAAATGATGTTCCAGTAGATCAATAATCTGCAAATGCACACAAGACCCATTATACACATCTGCTCTCCGTAATTCTTTCTGCTCAGGATTATTATATTGTGTTGTTATGAGCAGGCAGAAAGGATGCTGGTTGTGAGCATTGTTTCAGTTTCACTCAACATCTACTGTGTTCAGGGGTTTTACATGTCTGTCACTTGGGAGGTGGAAAGCCCTCAAAGCCTGGGAGTGAACATCTCCAGCAAGTAAAGTGGGAAAAGAGGAGAGTGTTATCTCTCAAACATAGCAGAGTTGATAGGACCAGATGAGTTTACATTTTTTAGTCTGAGGACCAATATTATTTCTCAGAGGTAAGGAGATGGGCAATACTTGGAGGTAGGTTCTCAGCACTAATTGTCCTCCACTGAGGCAATCCTACTAGAATAAATACAATCTTCCAATCCATTATCTCCCACAGACTTCAGAACACAACGAGGCCTTCCCCGTGCCTGAGAATGGGGGATGATGGAATGTCATACTGGCGCACGGATGTAAAGCGTAGAACTAACATCAGGACCAGGGTATTCAGACAGGCATAATTTTTATATTCTCTCCAATTAGAACTCTCATAATCTACACAATTATTTTTATATACAGAGAGTGTTAAAACATACATTTAAAAGGCATAGGTTATTTTACCAGAAAAATTTGCTTAACCCAGCTCTGAGCAAGGGAGACAAGGAAATGCCCAGCCATCTCAGCTGTTAGTGCTCTCTCTTCCATCTTATACTACTGCAGATAAACCCAGAAATATTTTATTTCCCATTCCTCAACTCCAAACGTTTAACCTCTTCTCATAAACCAATATTCTATATAGAAGTAGGACTCACTTTTATATGTAAAAGAAATACTCTTTTAACATTCTGCTCCTCTTAGAGTGCTTTCTGGACTAAAATTTACTCATATAAATGTAAAACAAACATAGATAGAGACTAACTTCATATGTACATAAGCCCAGATCATATATAAATTTAAGCACTGATGTCTTAGCTAAGTTTTTACCTCGACAAAATGATCAAGTTGAAAACAGCTACACTAACAACACTTTTATGCATAAGTCAGACATGTATGACAATTCCTTCCACTGTGTATTATATATGGACTTTAACAATGTGGCTCAAAACTTTATTATAGCTTCTATTTAAAGTTATCTGCGCTCTTCTAAGGACATGCTTACATAGAAAACTGCAATAAAGCTATAGGAGATATAAATTAAGAGCAATTTAGCTATTTCAGTTCTATGTGTCTTTATATGGACAAGTTTCACACAAAAAAAAGATTACATTTTTATTTTCCTTAAAATGCAGCACAGCATTTCAATTCACAAGATAATTTGGGCAAACAATTCAAGAAGTAATTTCTGAGACAACTTATCAGTCACCTTCGTCCTCCTACAGGAAAAAAAGAAACAAAACCAACCAGATAAAACCCCCACATCCTTCTAAAGAATTCCAAATTATGACAAAATATCCCCAAGCAGGATGTCTTGTGAGAGTATCACAGACTAGCAGTTGGTTTTGTTGTTTTCCCATGTTACATGGGAAAGCTACCAGTATTATTTTAATGAAAGGACTCTGATAGTTTCAGCAAAGCCTGGGAATTTTAGATAGATTTTGGAAAACAAAAACATTTTGAGACATTCATGTAGCTTTGATCTCTTTGGAGATCAGGTAATTAAAATAGTCACCAGTTTCAGTAAAACTTTTCAGAGTTTCTGCTCTTTACAGGAATGACTTCCCAGTGTAAAAACCTTCACAAATGTTAAGTTCTACTGTTTCTTGTATTTTTTGACAAGGATCCAAATGATATTAACAAAACTTGTCACTATTGCAAACCCTTTTCAATACCTGTGGCAATGATCAGACCGCTGAGAAGGTCACTTTTGTATTCACGGTATCTATCTTCAGCTACGGGGAAAGGACAACCTGACCACAATGGAAGAAAAATCACTATAAATTGACCAAGCAGGCAACAGGTGTAGCAGCAAGGCACTCTTCTCCACTCCAAGTCAGAAGACAGCTCAAGAGTCTAACAAATAAAGAACTCCTTACTTTCTAAAAACAGGAAAAATGGAGACATTTATCAACCCAATGTTGTCATTTATCAACAACTGTGGTGGAAGCCCCAGACTAACAACAAAAATGGTGTTTCTATGTACAACAAATTTGCACACAGTTAAGGACATTGTTTATTTTCTGGCCATGGTACTGTCACTTTATCTTGTTCAGTCACGTAAGCTTTAAGTGTTTCCACAGGAAAGTCCTCCACAACTACTTCCACAGGAACTACCAGGTTTTTGTCCGTTCTTGCTGAAATACTCCATAAGGGACACAGTGTCCAAAACACATTTTATTACTTCAGGACCTTCAGGTCAAAGTTCAAGAGGATGGTTATGAAGAACATTCTTGGTGAAATCAGACCTCTACCACCCAAAATCCTCAGACAAGTTTAAGATCCAGGCAACAGACTTTTTTGCCATCCAGACAAACAGCTAGCTTGCTGTTTTCCACAATTTGTCTTTCATTAAAACAGTACTGAGTTTCCCAGGCTACACTAACTCTTTTGCTTCTGGCTGAAAGTATTTCTAATGTCTTTCACTGACATCTAAATATTAATATTAATAATTGTTAATTTAACCCGAGCAAGGTGCTCAGAATGATTTCTTCAGAGAGTTCAGAGATTAATTCCTTAAAAGCTTAGTCCTTTTCTTTTTCCAGTACACAGGAAGCAATTAGATAATTGGTTATTGGCATTAATATCACCCCTTTTGAAGCAAATGAGAATGACAATCCCCATTTCAAAGGTGGGGAAACTACGGTAGGAAAGTGTTCTAATTCATGGTAAATGTTAATAGTGTAACTTGGAACATAAACCTAATTCATTCTGATCATGAACCATGAGAACATATTTTGCACATGGGTATTACAAGCAGCAGAGAAACTAAAAGGAGAGGAATGGAACACCTCCCTTATGAAGACAGACTGAGGGAGCTGGGGTTGGTCAGCCTGGAGAAGAGAAGGCTCCAGGGAGACCTCATAGCAGCCTACCAATATCTGAAGGGAGCCTGCAGGAGAGCCGGAGAGGGACTCTTTGTCAGGAAGTGTAGTGACAGGACAAGAGGTAACGGTTTTAAATTGGAAATTAGATATTAGGAAGAAATTCTTCATTGTGAGGGTGGTGAAGCACTGGAACAGGTTGCCCAGGGAAGTTGTGGATGCGCCATCCCTGGAAGTGTTTAAGGCCAGGCTGGATGGGGCTTTGAGCAACCTGGTCTGGTGGAAGTGTCCCTGCCCATGGCAGGGGGGTTGGAACTCGATGATATTTAAGGTCCCTTCCAACTCTAAACATTCTATGATTCTATGACAAAATGATAAGGTTGGAAATAAGAAGTTAAAGAACCGGAGATCTTCCAGTGCCATTGCATTCTGCATCTTCATCCACGTAAGAAATGTTGCCGATGACTACGTATACCAGCAGTACTTAAACAGCTCCCAGGCACTATACTTAAAATATTTCAGGATAGTATGGGCTATATAACTAAAGCAAAAGCCTTTCCCTTAAGCACTTCCCAGTTTCATCAAATGGAATTAGCATTAGGAGGAAAGCAAGCAAAGGCTGTAGTGATAAGATCATTTTGTTGTATAGTCTAGCTAGCACAATTTGAATGGCTGTTTCTAATCTTGTACATACACAGGCTGTTTTTAATCTTGACAGCATTTCACCCAGTAATTCCAGTACTGAGTGAACTGTGACTGAATTACAATATCTTTTTAAAGAGACAACTAGCTTTCATTTTAAACGATTTAACATGATGGAAAATCCACTTCATCACTCAACTGTTTCTAAAACCCTTATTAAGAATTAAAATACATATCTTGTTTTATTTTCACGTTAATATTTGTTGACTTGATTCTGAATCACAATACCTTGTAAAGTATGAATGTATTCTTATTTTTTGGAACAAACTTCTAGTAGCTTCTTAGCATTCACAACTTTCATTTTTTCTTTTTAGTTGTCTTTACTTACAGAGGTGTATTAATAAGCTGCCTTTTTGTTTGTTTGTTTTGGGGGGGGAGGGGTGGTCTTAAAAAGCTTCATTAACACAGTTGCAATTGGCAAATTCTGACTCCTCACCCTTCAAAACAAGTTCAAAAACTAAAAATGTGAAACACAAGAATTGTAGAGTTAGGTATACATGCCACACCTACAGGACAGCCTTAACAGTAGCCTGGGATTAACTTCAAGAATGATTCAGTAAGGAGGACTAGGAAATGCATGATATCACTGCGAGATATGAAAGTATTGTGTCCTCTCAGACCCTCAAAGTTTATTTCGTTTTGCAAACATGAACTTGAGCAGTGATCTCAACTGCCAGTAAGTAATGGTTTATAGTTATACTGAATGCTAATAGAATCAGATGGAGCAGATTGGTTCTGGTATTTACATTACATAAAATGAAGACAGTCATGCTTTATTTCAGAACTGTTAAACTGGCTGTCTCCATGACTCAAGGGTCACTAAGCAACAGCACTTAGAAGATACACTCAGAACAAAAGAGAAAAGTGGCCAAAGCCACGAAGTCCAGCCTTAGCAAAGGCTGAGTGCTCTGTAATACATAAATCCTACTTTTATGTTATTTGTATATTATTCTAAGAGGCTGATAGTCATGTCACACCTTTAACTTAGCCACCCGTAACATTTTAACTCAAGCTTTTCAGACAGTAGAGCACAGTTGTTCTGAAAGCCCAATGTAGCACTGCATCACTTCTATTTCACTAGGCATTTTTCCCTTATCAGATTTCTAATCTCTCCAGTCCACATAACAAGTAACCTTGTTTCTTCCTTTACTGCCTCAGCAAGAAGTAGCCCAACCACGGAATAATATGATTAGCCTTTTTTTTTTTTTTTTTTTTGCAGATTAACTCTTCCTTATTCGTACATCAACTATCACACCACAACTGCTTCCACTCCACCTTGGGCCACCTCCTGCAGTGAGGTGGACACTGCTGTATTACTTGCAAGTCAAGAAGGTCATGTAAATATACCAGAAGGTAGCTGATAAACTTATTTTACCACTTTCGTAGAGATTCCCACTACACAGCTCTGCGTGACCTCTCCCATGTTTCACCATATTGACCCAGCATCATGCCAGTGTTCCTGCCTTCTCAATGCATCATTTTAATCTATCATTACTACTTACCCCCACCACAGCTAAAGCCACCCTAAGCACAAGGGTGCCTTTTTCATACCCCTGGATGAACTCAGAAGTGATAGCAGGGTGAAGATGGTGGACCTATGAGCTGTGTTTTCAGTCACAGGAGTGAAAAGCAAAAAAATTACAGATGCAGTTTAGGTATGTGTTCCCCCTTTCTGAGTAGGCCAACATAGCCACCTCTAACATTAGACAGATCAAAATCAAATGACTTGTAACCCAGCTTGATGTTCTTAGAGGAATGAGGACAGCAAAAGGGATAAGTCAGAGCCATCAAGTCTTTCTTGGACAGCAGTAGCGGTCTTCTAACCCAAGATTTCATTACTTGTAGGCCTAACCTAATCCCACGTAGTTATATTGTGCAAATCCCCATTCTTGTCTGAACTTGACAGCTGATCACTCGAAATGTGGACAATTTAAAAAAGAAAAGAAAAAAGAATATCAGATATTCCAAGTTCTTTCATTTCACGTTCTCCATCTCTGCCTCAAAGTAACAGTTATGCTGGGGGAAGAGTAGGAAGGAGAAAAAAGCCCAGAGTCAGCACCAGTCGAGAGAGTTCAGGATCTGTGTGTCCACTCCCTTTCCCCTCCTCAAAACCGTAAGATAAAAAGGTCTAGTAGGGCAGAGATAGGATAAAGTTGGTGATGTAAGAGAAGGCACAGATGGCTCAGTCCTTTGAACTACTCCAGTGTAGGTAAGTTTGTCTTCCGTAAGCATCTGCTTTTCTGAACTCTTAGAGGAAAAGGGATCATCAGTTACATAAATGCAGTGGTATGGCAAAAGCAGTTTGCTATAGCAGATTTGTCAAGCAGATTTTCAAAACAGCGCTTTAATAAGAGGAATTATTCAGCATTTACCAAGCTTTATTAGCATCTCAGTAGTTGTGTCAGACCACTTCCTTATTGACTGAAGTACCCAACATCTCCCACCCATGTACCTTCTGCTCTGAATTTCTTCAAAGCTCTGTCTTCCTAACTCTTCTGCATGACTTTAGGAGCACTTTCAGATCCAAGAACAGACACATAGTATGTCACTTAGACAAGTATTCATGTTATTAACCTTTCTTCTGGTCACACAACCCTTTTGTTCAGACACAGGTTGATAGCAGTCATTCTCTGTGGCTTACTCCTCTACTTGTTTTCTTCTAATTAGTTGTACTGATTTCCTTGAGAATGTCAATTCAAGAACTTTGATCTCAGGGCAAAACTCCCTGAAGGAGACCTCATAAAATATATAAACATTCCTTGAACCTGCCCTGAACATGAGTAGCATCCCTAAGGGACAGATAACCTCCCTGCACTTCACCAAAAGAAAAGACTCCAAAACAATGAAGATGCATGGCAAAAACTCGCTCTTTGGTTTTGTTTTCAAACAGAAATAAAAAGAACTTTTCAAAAAGAAATCACTTATCAGTGAACTGCCCAACACCAACAGTATGTTGTGAGAAACGCTTGTTCTTTCAGGCAAGAACAAAACCAGCAATAAAACAAATCCTGAAGATGAGGATGTTTTCCTGACTTTTTTGGAAATTATTTTCTTATGCAACAGAGCTTCCCAGCGAAATGGGTCCCACAAACACTCTGCAAGAAGCTATAGTTCCAACTGTTGAGCTTACACTGACTAAGCAAGCGCTTAAAATTCTCAAGGTTTGGTTATGTGGATTCTCATATGGAACTAAAAACATCTTATTGACCTAAAGCTACTGATGCAGCACACATCAGGCAATTCTCTGCTCTGTGGCACTAACACACAGGTACAGTCCTGACCTCAGGGCTGTCAGGTGATTCAATGTATTTGTGTACAATTGTTATGGTTTGAGAAAACCCATAGCAATCTATTGTCATTTAGACAATTATTCCATCACCCAGTGACCCCTCCCCACCCGGAAAGGGGAATCGGGGAACACAAAGAAACACAAGCGCTGAAATATAAATAGATTTAATAGACTAAGACAAAATAATTAACAATAATACTAAAGAACCGGTATTAATCCTGATACTAATATAAGANTCAGACACTAGAGTCTTCTAGAAGTGCAATTTTCCCCAGCATTAGAAGAAAAGTTAGTCCTGTGTCTCTCAACTCAGTACAACAATGCAGTGACTTAAGTACTGCATTCACTCCAGTTACCTGACCCTTTTGAATTCATCACAAGCAGCACATGTAATTCATAGGTAATAAAAAGTATATAGTTATATAAATAATCTATATGTGGCATAAGTTTCATATTTGTGGGTATCTACTCAGACTGCCATGTCACTGAGCATCAAACAGTAAAGTGAAATACTTTTTGTTACAAGGATGAGTTTAAATGGCTATACCAGGTGCTGAGAGCAGGGTGCTGCTGGGACAGCCTCTGAGGCTCTGCCAGACCCACCGCAGAGCACAGCTGAGCCCCTCAGCCAAGGTGGCAGCGCCACAGGGAAACGGCGTGTGTAAGAAAGAACACCACACTGCTGGGCCGTGAGGGGGAAAGTGCGAGAAACAGCCCTGCGAGCACTGAGGTGAGAGGAGGAGGTGCTCTAAGCACCTAAGCAGGGATCCTCTGCAGTGACCATGATGAAGCAGGTGTTGCCCTGCAGCTCATGGAGAGACCACAATGGAGCAGTTATCCACGCTGAAGCCCGTGGAGGACCCCAGGCCAGAGCAGGTTTATCCTGAAGGATTGCAGCCTGTGGAGAGGACCCACCCTGGAGCAGGGGAAAAGCATGCAGAGGAAGAAGCCGCAAAGAGGAGCTGTTACGGACTGACCACAGCCCACGTTTCCCACCTCCCCCACCCCTGGGGCCTGGGGGAGGCAGAGGAGTTGGGAATGAAGGAGTGAAGTTGAACCTGGGATAAATGAGGGGGAAAGGTGTTTCAATTTGTCTTTGTTTCTCGCTATCCAAACCTATTTTAACTGGTGATAAATGAAATTAATTTTTCCCAAAAGTCTGGTTTGTCCATGATTGCAAATGTAAACTCCCTGTCTTTATCTCAACCCACGAGGTTTTTCACCCCATCTTTTACCCCATCCTGTTGAGGGGAAGAGTGAGTGAGCAGCTGGGTGGGCATGTGGCAGCCAGCCAAGGTCAACCCGTGACAACATAGTAACTTATTTGAAGAAACCAGTGTTCCATCTGTAAATGATCCTGACCCTTTAGAAGGCTACAAAGGAAATGTCATAAAATCAGAAAAAGCGTGAACAGACAAAACTGTTCTTAGGAAATTATTTTTATATAATATAAATATATATAAATAATGAAAGTACGTGTGGACTGACTCATACAAAGATTACCAAATTCTGGCTTCTACTCACTTGGCACACAACAGGCTTTAAGAGGACTCAGCCAAAGTTCTCTAAAAATAGTAGCACAGTGAATAAACTACCAATACTTCATTTTAGTCAAGGAAATTGTGACCAACTATGTTTAAAAAGAAGACACAATCTCTTTTCTACTTCAAATAAGGAACATACACAACAAGCAGTACCTGCTATACAGGATACAATTCAATAATTCTCCTCAGTCTCTCTGAAATTAAATATCACCTAAAGGCAGGCACCTTTAGCAGAATAGAGAACTTTAGTAATAAAACAATACAAATAATAGTTTCCAGATGAATATAGAGAACATACTTGAGTCTAAAGCAGCTGATATATTGCAAGGAGTTTATTACTGAAGCTTCACTTCTTTTATGAAGTACACCATTTTATTTAGTTAGATCTTTACTTGTGCTAAGATCAACTCTTTTCCCTGAGTAGGATCATCAGTTCTCAGCTTTACAGAAAATGAAACACTTCTTTTAAAACCAACCCAATTAAAGCAATAGTATGTAGTTTGATAAAGGAAAAGATACCAAAGTATACCATTTAACACAAACATGCTTCCAGCAGACAATGAAAAAACAAAACAGCACTTTAAATAGCAGCTTTCTAGGGAAGAAATGCAGATGTTGGATGAACAGATTGTGAAACTTCCTGTGCTCTTTTTCGTATAGTGAAAAGGGCAGACCCCTGGGCATTTGTAAAATTAAGGTATTTCCTTACACTAGAAAGGTTGCTTATCAGACAACAGTACATACAGAGGACAAAGGATTCTCTTACATTGCCAAGAATGCAAAAGTTGCATAAAGCTTAAACAAGGAGCTAAACACGTTAAAGCTCAATTGTTAGAGGTTATGTCTCCTATTTAAAGTATGCTTAAGAACACACTAATAAACTGAAGTAAAAGAGCTTAACCGCATAAGGCAGGGTATATCGCAAAGTAAGGCTTTTCTGTTTCCTTGTTCCATCAAGATACTGATTCCCCTTCAAAATGCCTAGAAGCAATTTTCACAAAAAAGCAAAACCGTTTCAGGTGTGTCCACAAGGTTAGGCAACTGATATATGCAATGGGATAAGGGAAAGAAAAATATTTTGCAAGAGGAAATGGTAAATACATATAAAAAAATTTTACAAAGCATACTCCAACTTATAAATCCCATTTCCATATTAAACAGAATTATCAACTGACTTCAAGTGCAGTTAAATGGCACAAAAAATTGCGTAAGGGCACGTGAGAATTTTCCTTTCCAGATGACAAGCGTGCTTTCTATCAGTTCCACATAAATCAGTCTCCTGCATCTCAACAATAATCAGAAAAGTTTCAACCCTTGGTTGGGACAAAAGATTCTTTAAATGCTAAAATACAAGGACAGGAATAATCCTGCTGAATATATTACCAGTGGTAATAATGAGTTCAGAAGCACCAAACTGATAAAAACAGAAACAAAAGAAAAGCAATGCTTTCTATATAATTTCACTGGAGTTGAGGTGCACGTATTTATGCAGCACAGACATTCAAAGCACACATACAGTGAGGTTAAGGTTTTCCTGGCTAGAAAAAGAAATACGTAGAAGCAAGAGTTTTTTTGAAGAATGAACAAATGTCAGCGTTAGTCATAACAAGCTGGATGCTGCAAACACTATTCCACAGCAGCACTTTCTAACCACTGAGCAGCTGAAGGAGCAACGGGACCACTCAAACACAGTGTCACCAAGTTCCAGGCTGCAAACACCTTGCATTTCTACCAAGGGTTGGGAATTATTTCAAGCCTATACAAGAAACAGGATATACACACAAACTAACCAACCTCAAGAAGAAAAAAACACTAGATACAGAAGACAGGACATTAATTTTTAAAAGATACATATATCAAACAGGTGCTCATTCTCAGTATATAAATACTTATAGCTAATCAGATGGCTCTCTGAAGAATGCAGATTATAGGAGGAGGGCACCATATGCACAGGCATTTTTTATGCTTGATCTGGAAAGCAGGCTACTTTGTTACGGCCCTTCTGTAAATGACCAAAGAAGTCTGTATGGCTAATAATACTGAAAAGAGTAATTTCTCTGTACTGAAATGCTTTAATACCTCTTTCCAGGATAAAAATTCCTTTCCTTTAAGAGAATAAGAACATTAACATTATTGTTAGTGCTAATGGTTTATTTACTGTAAGTCACAAATCTGCAGCATGGGGAGGTTTATTTTCTGTAGCTTACAAATTTCTCCCCTGCGGGTACTTCAAAAGTCATCTGTTTTTCAGTACCTAGTAATCAGGAAAATTTGCTACAAGTCACATTATGGTTGTGGGGCTGTCTTCAACTAGGAAAAAAAATCAAACTGCAAAATTGTAATACAATGCTCTGATTTCCCAACATAATAGATCTAAAAAACCTTTCAAGTTTGACTTAAGCAGAAAGTGAAGACAGCTGAAAGTGAAAACAAGTCTACTGGACTCCTTAAAAGCCCTCACATTTGCAAGTTTTTAACATGCTAACTATTAATTGGCATCCAACTACACACATAAGTAGAGTTCTGCTGGTACATAACAATATGATCCTTATTCACTGAAGTTGTGGGGTAGCAGCAGGTGGATTACTATGAAGAGAGACCCTGAACCTAACCCTCAAAAGACTTGTTTCTTCAGCAAAGGTAGGGACAGAAAAGAGATGAAACATTTATAAGAGGAGTACTAAAGAAAGGTCAGAGAGAAGAGGGTCAACAAAAAAATAAGCAAGACAAGCCTGATAAAAGCACAGGAAGGGCATGATGGTACAGGGGACTTCACGGTTCATCCACCTCATAGTTCAAACACAACTCATACCTTTCCCCCATCAAACTCCCACAGCTCTTACAGCACTCATGTAAAACCTCACAAAGATCAAGCTTTCCAACTTTCACACTTCTGAGATCAAATATGCTCAGAAGATGATGTTACAGCCATCACCCAGTGATGACACAAAACAATCTGAAGACAGAACTTTGATTTAGGATGTGACTTGGCTAGAGATCAGTATATTTCTTTTTCAAAGTAGTCAATAGGATTGTGAGACCCCCTTCTTTTTCATCTTCCCTCATAATAAAAACCCTGAACAAGATTCTTGTAGAACACAGATGTTGATGAACTGGAAGACTCCAGCCACCCTGTTAAATGCATGAACTTTAAATTCCTGCAGAAGCCATCAGCGCTACATCTCACCTAGACAGTTTTCCCTTTCCCTTTCTTGTCTTGTTGACAAGAGCTTACTTTGGTTCACTAAAAGTTAGTGTATGTCAAGACAAAGCCATGATTTGCAGGGCATCAGAGAGAGATGCCACCTCGAGTATCAGTTTAAACAGTTACCAAGTGAAATCCTGGGACCAAGTCAAGAAATTTACATCATCTTCACTAAAATGAGAATTCTGTGCCTAAAAATCTAGTTCTATAAAAAGAGGAAATAACCAAACTAAAAAAAAAAGAATCTGTAGTGTTTAAGTTACATCATTACAAAGGCTATGAAGCTGTCTCCCTTCTCTCCATTTTTAAACTTGCCATCAGTAACAACCTAAGAGAAATCACAGAATGTTATTTCCCATGTTTTGTTAACAATTACAGCTGAAGCTCCTGAAAAGCTGGTTAAACTTGTGCATCTTCAGCATATTCTTCTCCCTGATGGTTTCAAGACTGTTAGGATTAAAGACATACATTGACAGCAACCAATATACTAATATGTCTCCCAAACCAGAAAAAAAAATATGTCTAGTCCTTAAGATTACACTCAAGAAAGTTGCTTCCTTTCTGTGCTGATTTCAAGTTCAGGATAAGGTGTGCAGCCAAAGCTTAGAAAGATTCTGAAATAAACAGCTCACATAAAGTATGTATACACATATATAGCAAGACTGAAAAAACATTTGACTACATACAACAGCAGGGGTGGTACATGTATGCTACCATAATGGAGACATTTTAGTGAATTTAGTTCTCCTGATGCAAAAGACATTTCTAATTGCAGCAGTTTTAATTTTTCTCCAATTTAAAGAAGTGAATTTAAGAAATTCTTCTGTCTTTTTGTAAGGTAGTGTTGTTGCACTCTGGTTGACCAGTTTTGATCTCATCTTAAAGTGAGACTCTACATACAGGATTCTTATTTTTTTCTGGCTGTTTAGGTGACTGCAATGTACTAATGTAATTTGACTAAGTAGTTCTAAGTCACTCGGTTTCTGGCCTAGAAAGCACAGTATCCATGGCAGATACATATCATACCTAATTTAGTTATCACTTCTCACAAATTTAAAACAGTACCCTAATAAGATTTCTTCTGAAAAAGCATCTTAAGTAACATTATTTTTTCAAGGTTTTCCACTTTTTGGTCATTCAAACAGACACTTACTGTTAATATAGCAATAAAATAATATTGTTAGGTACCAAACCTTGAAGCAAGGGGAACCTCTTTTTATTGGAAGAGCAGGAACACATCTCACTTTGCTAACAGGATCACATCTGTAGGTCATGAATCATGTTTGCATATATATATACATGGGGGAAGAAAGAGCAGAGATCTGTAGTTTAAGATTACAAGTGACATTTATTTTCCATTACAAATATGTTAACATATCTTCATGCAAGAATGATAGATATGAAAAGTTTGCACAATTTGTAGCACAGAAAAAATAAAAGTTTGCACAATTTATAGCTCACACTTGCAGTACTGGATTAAAACCCGACAGCTAGAATGATTACAGTCCCCCGTTCATTCAACCTTCTCTAGAAGCTACTGCAACTTTTACAGTGCTTTCACTCTTCAATCAGGATTGCTTTATTTCTGAATCTGGCTTGTTAAAAATAGGGGCAAGTTTACCTTGAAAATTGAGTCTCATGACTCCAACATAAGTTAGCTTGAGGGGTATTTTCTGCAGCAGAGACATCATCAGAAGAGGCTTGGGGACAGCTGTGAAGGAAGCTTGAAAGAGCAGAGGCTAGCATAATTGGCAGTACATTCATCAGTAATTTTTCAACTCATGCTGGCTGGCTTCAGCACAGCACAGCATACTCTAAGAGTTGGCAATGGACAAGTTTTTAAAAATAAACTTTGTGTTCTAAAAATACATTTTTGATTATTTACCTTCTGAGTTAAGACCTGAAAATTAAAACTGGCATTATAATGAAGTGTCCACTCCTTCACCAATCATTACTGCTTATAAGTTACCTTCTAAAAAGACAAGCAAGATTTTCTTGTAGTCACTTGTCTATAAGAAAAGTGCAGGCTAAAGATAGTTTACATTAAAAATTGTCAGTATTTCAGCTGTTCAAAAACCCCACATACTGAAGCACTTACAATCAAACCTTCAGACAAAAAAAGCCTCTCTCAAAAACTCAACAGCCTAGTTTTTAACTCTCCTGAAAAATACACATGACACTTACTGGTGCTTGAAATGAAAGGAAAAAGATAAAATGAACTTATTGGAAAGAAGAGTTGGCTACTTGCAGGGGAAAGAATCTGAACTTTTGCCTCAAAATTAACTTGTTCCCCTTTCAGGAAAGAAAACAGCAGTAATAGTCAACCACCATTTGACATAAAAACAATGAATATATGTCTAATCAAGAACCAATGCAGGCACTAAATATTCCAAGTATGATATACAGCATTTTCTATTAGATATGTTCAGTTCCAAAGTTGTGAACAGTGATAACAGGTCCTATGAAGCAGTAAATTACAGTAAATGTGGGACACAGCAAGAGTAAGATCATTAAATTAATTTTCTCTGAAAACCTAGTGACAATAACTAACTTTCCTAAAGCTACACTACTATTTTCTATCAGTTTTAAAGCTTCCAGAGCAGCACTAACATAAATCTCGTAAGCCAAATCAAATTTATTGCTCATTTATGTGAGAAAGTAAAGTACCCATAGAGATAAAATTACATGAACATGCCTCA
>VXAK01015266.1:16920-31173 GCA_013399435.1 Arenaria interpres
CGAAAAAAAAAAAAAAAACCAACAAAAAACCCAGCACCTCCAGTTCCTTCGAGATACTAACAAAAGAGAAAGAATTTTGAATTAGGCCCAGCAGAAAAATCAGCATCTTCCAACCCTGCAATCATTACTTTATTCTTTTGAAAATTTCCTGTTGGTTTAACAGCCCAAAAATGAAGTCTTAACAGAGGCCTCAAGAAATGCGATTACCAGCAGCCAGTACATTGTCAAAGCATGCAGTATTAAAGCCCTCAGAGAACTGAAGATACCAAGTGGAAGAATCAAGTTGAAATAGAGGCAAAGAAACTGGGTAATAGTGCAAACATTGAAGATTAACAAGAAAATCTAATCCCTCAGGACAACGTACACTATTTACTTGTCAGGAAACAGTAGGAAGGGACCTACTGTCCAATAACAGACAAGGGAGGCAAACTTTCCTGAAACACAGATTGGTATGCCAGAGCTAAAGCTAGAAATGACAGCTGGTGGATGACATCAGGCTACACAGCGTAGTAAGTTTTCTGTTTTACTCACCTGTTCCCTCATAGTAACCTACTTCACAATTTGGGCAGTCTTCCACGGGCCTTTCTGGGAAATTAGCTTTCTTAATTGTCAGTAATGCAACTATCAGGCTGCTTCTAAACTAAAACATTTATAATATTAAGAAACTACACATAGCTGCCTGAACACACAAACAATATACAGGCACTAGAGCAATACACACAGCTTACACCAAACCCTTGAAAGAAGGCCATCCTTAAAAATTCTGAAGGGATAAAAGATGAAGTGCATGAACCATCCTGACCATAGCCTATGGTTCAGGCTGATTTACTTCTGAATAACAAAAAAAAGGTTTGATTACATAGACAAATCCTTGTGATTTGAACTTCTAGAGGACTGCATATGGCAATTCCACTGAATCCTGGAAAAGTTTCTCTCTGTGACAGCCGAATTAATCTGCTTCAGTAAACAGCAATTTCAGAGTATCAAGCCCCAGCAACATACCTAAATCATTTGTGAAATAAGCACTATGAAGAAAATAAAATACACAAAACCCAAAAAAGCTTAGAGGGAAAACATAGTTGTTCCAAGCGGTATCAAACATCTTCAAGAGAGATCTAATTTTGCTATTGATTTTAGTGCAAAGTTAAGTGTAGCAGACCTGTAACAGAAACTCAGTTAAACCTCATTTTTTAAATGTTTATCTCTAGATTAGCATACCAACTGAACTGAGACACTAAGATGCAAGAAAAAAAAGAAACAGCCACAGCAATAAAATGCTACAGCTTGGCCAAATATGAGTAACCAGATACACAGTGCCAGAGGTCACAGCATCCACCAACAGCACTGCTCATGCAAGCCATTGAAAAACAGTAATAAAGAAGTCCTACAAAGAGGCACTAAGCCAGCATCATCCCAAGAGAGAAAGAACTTAACACATTTTTTCAGTTACCTTGCCAATAACCTCCCCACTGTATCCAACCCACTAAACATTAAAATCTGGAAGAGATATAATGATTCTATAGCAACCAGCTGCTGAGATATTTTTCAAACAGAAAGAACTGAATACAACTGCCAAATACTTTCCCAACAAATTCAGCCTATTCCTAGTGGGAGGAGAAAAGTATGTTCACTGCTGTGATTCAAGATACAGTGCAAATCTCAGGTCATTACAAAACTAGGGCAATTTAAAACAAATCACATAACCAGGAATAGGTAAACAGACACACAAATTGTAGGTACGCAAGTTCCTATTACTCTGCAAGGACAGACACATCACTGAAGAAGCCTCTCCTCCGGAGTAGCACTTCCATGAGACTTTTTTTCCATGCTGGTTACTCTCATCACCCAAAAGACTAACTTTATTAATACTTCCATGTCCCCTGTAAGAGTCCCCTGTTAGGGAATCTCCTGGAGAGTTAAAACAAACAGTCACATGAACATGTCAGCTCCACAGTGCTAGCTGTATATGTTCTGTAAGCTCTCAAACCAAAGCAGTAATTTGGCTGTCTCTGTGTTTAGATGCAACCACTCCTGCTATGTCTCACAATGCTCATTTCTGTAAAAAGATTCAACCTCCCTACTGTATGCCTGCAAGAACATCAGCTAAAGCATTTTTCTCAGCAAAACAAGAATGAGAGACCATGTGAATTAAAGAGCATGGTTTCCCTTAGCTCATATACCAGCCAGAGGAAACCTCTAGGAAACTGGCAAGAATAACTAAGAAAAATCAAGCTTAATGTTAGGTTTATATACATTGTCCCAAGTGCGCAACCTCAGAAGATATAGAGGTCTAAAAGTCATAGAATTATAAAATGGTTTGTGTTGGAATGGACCTTGAAGATCATCTTGTTTCAACGCCCCTGCCATGGGCAGGGACACCTCCGACTAGACCAGGTTGCTCAAAGCCCCACCCAGCCTGGCCTTGAACACTTTGAGGGACGGGGCATCCACAGCTTCTCTGGGCAACCTGTTCCAGTGCCTCACCACCCTCATAGTGAAGAATTTCTTTCTAGTATCTAATCTAGATCTCCCCTTTTTCAGTTTAAAACCATTACCCTTCATCCTATCACTATACCCACTGATAAAGAGTCCCTCCCCATCTCTCTTGTAGGCCCCCTCCAGGTACTGGAGGGCCCTTATAAGGTCTCCCTGGAGCCTTCTCTTCTCCAGGCTGAACAACCCAACTCTCTCGGCCTCTCTTCGCAGGAGAGGTGCTTCAAATCAAATCAAAATAAAGGTGAAAGCCAACTAACTAGGGAACCTCTGTCTGTTTCCCTTTACTGCAATAAGGCTTTGTTTCTATTCAAATCTTCACAGAATAAAGTCTTTAATCTTTAATGAGAGACAAAGATGGAATACAAGATGGAATTATTGGTAGGCTATATTCATTTGGTTTCATAATACAGTACAGAGGTAACAACTGAACTCAACAGATAGACAATTAAAATACCTTAGTTGAGACAGGCTCCTGTTTTCCCTCTTCAGCTAATTTTGTTAACCTAGTGTTTTTCCATCTCCCTTCCCCAGCTGTAGAGCACAGCCCATCATAAGTATCTAAACTACTTCAGAAAAGTCCCTGAGGACTTCCAGAAAAGCCAAGGGCTTCCTCTTACACATGGCCTGGTACACAACTAGAAACTGCTGCTGTCACCTTAAAAATGATAATCAGAGCAAACTAGGTTTGTAAAACTGCGTACTGGTGTATCCATGCCATTTGTACCTTCTGCCCTTTTCTTGCCCTTTCTATTTACTGCCTTTTTAAACCTCCCTAGCTACAAAGTAGCTCAGGTGGAGAGTAATTGCATGCCTTGCTCTCTCTGGAGGATTCAATTAATTATTTTAATTTTTTTTTATTTATTTATTTCTCCCCTCCCCCTTTTTTTCCTTTTTGAAGCTGGGAAAGGATAATAAAACACAATAAACCTCCAAACAAAAGGAAATGAAATTTCACAGGAATTTCAATATGCAGGCTTCCTAGGTTTCATTTCAGTGCACAAAGTTTAGCTAAGTCAGCATTCTTGATTCATAACACTTGCAGATTTTTGAGCGTTTGTCTGTGTTGTTTTAAATGCCACCAGTAAATTTCTGTCACTGTTTTGAACTTCCCAAGCAGAATGCCTACTTTTGATTTGGAAGATAACCATTTAAGAGATTCAGCGTGATTATATTCCCTACATACACTCAGGAAAGCTATTTCAATGTAGTCGTTGTCCTGCCCCAACTAGCCTGTACTTTGCTTTTACTAACAAAACCCAGGTGGTTTAATTCAGGATTGCATCAAGGTAATCCAGGAAAAGCAGGAACTTGGCATTGCCATTAACAAATTCCAGAAACTCTAGGAATTAAGCAACTCCAGCAGGGAATCCTGTTTTCCTTGGAGCTAGTGTAACATTTTCCTGCTTGAAGCACACAGAGAAGGAAAAAAAATGCAAAATTATTTCTGAAGCTTCATGCAATTTCTGATTACAGAAATTTTATAATCTACCAAAACCACGAAAGGAAGAATCCTTCCTCTTACTTATACAAAAATCCTTAAAATTCCACCAAAAAAACCACCCCAGAACACACAATAGGCAGAAGGTTTATTATTCAGCTATCAATGGAGCCTACCAAGCATCGAGAAACAACTACCAGCTGAAAAGACTACAGTCTTTCAGTCTGCTGAAATTTCAGCTAACATGTCATCCCTGGAATACGTTCAATTCCTCAAGCCAACAACTAATAAGAGCCAAGACGCCGAAAGGTCAAAGCTCCATTTCTCTTATCCCTCCCTCCGAGCAAGCGGTGAGACCGGGAAGGAAAAAACGAAAAGCAATTCTACATATTCCTACCCTTTTTAGTCCTATAGTTCTCCTTTCTCGGTAAGGTCTCCAAAGTCTGTATCAAGACACAAGCAGGAGCAGAGTGTTTGTCACCTGCCCATGATAATTCTGAATACTAATATTGAAACCTAAAGTTTTCTGCTGTAGTTTGACAAAGAAGCAAGCAACAGCATAAACAAATGGTGGTGCCTAAATACTCGGAGGTATCATATCAGATCAAATTTAGGCTTTGCTGTATAAATACTGTATTCAAAATAAGAATTAGACCCTGTAGGATCATATGATGTTCACATTGAAAAGGCTTGCTTTTTTTGTTTGTTTTGGTCTTCTTTCCTTAAAAGAAAGGCTTTATCAAAAACTTTCAATTTTTTCTATGTTTCTCCCATAACACCAGCAGCTCTAAACTGGGAGCATTAAGATGGCTCCATAGTAAGATGACTAGTCTCAGAGACACACACACACACAAAATACACTACACTGCTTTTGTTAATCCAGTATTCCTTTATTTCTTTCTTATTCACACAGCATGTCAAACACTGCCACTTGGTACCGGACAATAGGCTTCCAATACAAATTTAGCTTTCGAATTCCATTTAACTGCCCATACAAATGTTATCACTAACCAGTCCACAGTGTTCACCAGGACCTTCCCCATAACATCACCTGAGAAGTCTTAGGTAACACAAAGAGAGTAAAATAAAACTTTGCCAGATTTCCTGAAACAGAGGAAGAACAAGAACAGGCACCAAAGTATCAAGGTCTTATATAAGTTAGTAGAATACATCAGGTAAATTTATGCAGGATTTGGTTGTGTTGGGTTTTTTCATTTAGAAGACAGCTTTGCTTGGGGACACTTTTGGGTTATTATATAAGTACTCATGTTTTGTTTGTAAGTTCTAAAATAATAGATTAAACTCTTTGGGTTAAATTAACTCCAGTAGTTAATAAAAAAATTAACTTATTTGTGTAAGTCATACAATAGCATTTGTCAGCAGTTCAGAATAGCATTAAGAGTACTTGACTCAAAAGGATGCATCTTTTTCCCTTCTCCGCAAAAAATTACACAGAGCAAAATAATTTTGCTTGCATCATCTACAGACACCATAAGTTTTAAGCAATCCTCTCAGATTTATTAAAAAGTAGCACCAAATGTATGTTTGCAACACATTTAAGGAATTGGTCCATTGCTGCATTTGACACGTTGAAGTCAGCACTGCATCTGGAGTATTTCATATTTCTGTTTCACAAGAGTGAATTCTAGTTATTGTGCAGAGCTATGTGACTTAGAGTTCATCCATAACTTTTGATTGTCCAAAAAGGATGACTAATTAATCAAAAAAGCATGAAACTGTTAAAGTGCTGCACAAGCCTCAACTCTGTTCAGATTATTCTGATAAGAACTGTGGTAATTAAGCATGTTCTGAGCATGGATAACAACCGTTGGCTTCCTACCAGAAAGCCTAGTTCAGATACCATAAAAGCATAATAGTGGGAGGAATCCACTATAGACTGGGAGAAACCAGCTATTTTAGTTCCACGTCGACTAAAGATCTCTTCTTCAGAAGTCCATCATCACCATCTTTGTACTACTAATGCCATCTGAAGGGCCCTTGGCAAACAGGAATTTTAGAATCATAGAATGGTTAGAGTTGGAAGGGACCTTAAAGATCATGAAGTTCCAACCCCCTTGCCATGGGCAGGGATGCCTCCCACTAGACCAGGTTGCTCAAAGCCCCATCCAGCCTGGCCTTGAACACCTCCAGGGATGGGGCATCCACAACTTCTCTGCGCAACCTGTTCCAGTGCCTCACCACCCTCACACCAAAGAATTGCTTCATAATATCTCATCTAAATCTCCCCTCTTTCAGTTTAAAACCATTACCCCTCATCCTATCGCTACACTCCCTCATCAAGAGTCCCTCCCCATCAGACACTGGAAGGCTGCTATAAGGTCTCCCAGAGCCTTCTCTTCTCCAGGCCGAACAACCCCAATTCTCTCAGCCTGTCTTCATTGGAGAGGTGCCCCATCCCTCTGATCAGGATTATGTCCCGCCATTAATTTAAGTATAGATTACCTTATCTTGTGAAAACATATTTTAACACTTCTTCATTTTGCACTTTTTCTCTGATTTTAAGTTTTAAAAACCAGAATTTTAAAAAAGAGACAACTATAAGGAAGAGTTGGAAAAGAATGGGGGAAAACCATTGTATATGTCTGGTTTTTAAATTTAGTCTTGCCCAAATACCTACAGCAACTTGATTCCACACTACTTCATTCTAACAAAAAATTTTTCCTTCTTCTCTCTGTTGTTTATTATGCTGTTTTGCAATTTGAGCAGACACTGAAGAACAGAGGTATTAAAATGGAATGCTTCTTTGTAGCTCTACAAACTATTTCCAGTAGTTTACCTTACACAGTCTTTCCTTGTTGGGATTGGCTCTTACAAACATCAAAAGAATAAAATCAACAAACATCAAAATACAAAGCTTAAGTGGGAAGGAACACCTGCCAGCCGTCAGACAATACTGAAACATATAGGACCACTGAAGTGAAGAAATACAGATACAAGAGAAAAAAAGAGGAAAAAAAAAAAAAAGCAGGCAAGAAGAATGTTGACTGGTAAAGGCAAGGAGCTAGGAAAGCAGCAGAGGCAGTAGATGCACTGAAGGACCAGGTCAGAGAATTGCTATCTAAAAACAGTCAATTATACTGGATGCCCACACAAAAACAAACAAACAAAACACCCAAACCTGAACATCACAGGAGTCCTGAGAAAAACAGAGAGTCAAGTTTATCCAACTGGGATTCACATGATTCAAACAAAAAACGTCAGTATTTTTGTTGTAAGAAATTAAACTATTACACCATCCCCTTTGGTACATGATCAGGTTACTGGCATTTTATTACAAAACAGAACTTTGAAGTTGTCAGCTTTTGTTTGTGATTCTCTGTAAGAAAGAAAGAATCTTACTTCCCCAAAATACCCTGATGATTTATGAAAGCCATTAGAACCTTACACTGGTTAACTGAGCTTCTGCCTAAACCTCCTCACCACAAGCACAGGAATTCATACTGAATCTGTACACAGACTAAGGCCACGTATGTACAGGGAACTCTTCACAATCTCATCTATATATTGCAACAGATTCTCTTCAACTGCTGGCTTTGTATGGGTATAAGCACACGTTCATACACAACAGCTTGCAGGATGAGGGCCTAACAATGCAAAGCTAATGTCTTAACATAGTGTAACATAACTGGAATTAGGATCTGTTCAGCCTTTATCTTCTTTGGCTGTAAGACTGGCAGAAAAGATAACGCTGAAGTTGTGACCAATCCTGCAATGACCTATTGTCCTGGGTCAAGCAACACAGAACTAACTTCTCTTCTAATGCTTGGGAGAACTCCGCTTTTGGAAGATGCTAGTGTCTGAATTCATGAAAATATTTACTTTATAGCCAGCTAGGCTATGTGGGATTCAAGGTCTCAGCGTTTTCGAGTCTTGCCACCTGCAGGGTCGAGGAGGAGCAAGGCCAGAGCATTTGACCCAGGCTGGCCAAGGGAATTATTTCATACCATGAAGATCACATTCAATATAAATTAGAAAGTTTGCTGCATTGTTCTCTCTCTCTCCCTTGACGGTGGTGGTCCAGAGAAGTTCTTGCCCTGGTGCCAGACCCCTAAGGCCTTCCCTTCTTCCCGAAGCCATAGTGCTCACAGTGTTCCCCATTTGCTGTCCACTGCTGGTAGCGCACATCTTCCTACTGATATAATTGGCTGAGTGTAATTCTTGAATACCTTATATTAGTATTGGGATCAATACTGGCTCTTTGCTATTATTGTTAATGATTTAGTCTTATCCTATTAAATCTATTTATATTTCAACCCTTGTGTTTCTTTTTTTCCCACAATTCCCCTTTTTGGGTTGGGAGGGGCCACTGGGTGATAGAATAATTGTCTGAATGACAATAATAAATTGTTATGGGTTTTCTCAAACCTTAACACCTACTAAAAAATTTACTTTAAAAAATATTAAATATTGTACCCCACAGGGCAGTCCACATTCTTGTGCTTGTGAATTTGAAATTGTAATATAAAGCTAGAGTACAAGAAAAATGTATTTTTACAGTTACTAGTAAGACACTTCTTTAAATAAAGAGGGGGTGACCTCAAATCACACAATCAGCTTGATAATATCTTCCATTTTTAGAACAGTCATATGAACACTTAATATACAAGCACTAAGTTTCCAAAACACAACTATAGGTCTTAAACTGTAACATTATATGAAGATAGCGATCATTGATAAGCATCTGAGTGTCCCTGCATAAACTCACCTTGACCTTTGAAAGTTAGATATGCAGCTGACTTTACACAGCTTCTTCAGCTAAATGGGCATCCAAGAATGATCTATTCTGTACGGACACACAGTTGAATTACCTTCCTAGGAGCCAATACTGGATTTCTCCTTTACAGTTCAACTGGCAGTGCAACTAAGAAAAAGCTAAAGTATACTTGGCAGGATAAGCAATATTTAGAAAAAGACAGATACCTTCCCCCTCCTCTTCCCCTACCCCTGCGATAGCTGGCCGCTTTTTCATAAACAAAACTAGACATAATTTTAATATTTTTCTCATATACTGTTTCTAGGTATTTAAAAGTACTATCAGAAACGTATAACAGCTCTTGTTTCTCCAATGCGACTCTGACATGGGTACCTTCGCATCTCAGCAGGCCTCCAGAATCACAGAAGGAATGCAACAATTTGAGTTGCATATCTGTTACATTTATTGACAAACCAACTACTTTGTAACATGTTGCAAAACTGCAACTGATTGCTTAAAACAATTACTGTCTCATCTAAGAGTTACCATACGGTCTGTACCTCAAAATGTTAATACGGTTCTACAGATGTCTCCAATCACAAAGCAAGGACAAAGCCGAGGCAAGCTGCCTGCTGGTAAGCTATTATAGTGGTGGTCTTCAAACCCTAATAAAGTTATCAGTACAAAAACTCTGGCTGTCAGATTTGAGATACTAGAAATCTGTGTTCTGCATTACTTGCCACTCAGTATCTTCAGTAAGTGCTCAAACATACAGCTTTAATTTGAATGCAGAACTGATTGTTTTAGTCCTTCAAGACTTAAAAATTCCCTTGAAGATATCTGTGGGCAGTTAATACAATGAAGGTGATTTAGCTATGTCTAACACTGCTCAGTAAAAACACATACAAATCATAACACCAAACAGTCACAGAAACTGACTGCCTGTTTCTTTAAAAAGTTGGGGAACAGAAGAGGATAAAAACTGCAGTTAACTGTCAAGGATGTTGGGAAACCCAGACTACCTGCTCACAGCACGTGTGATTCTAGCTGGAAGTTTCTACTATGAAGTATGTATTTCCATTAAAAACTTCGCTTTCCATTGTTTTAGTCTTGCTTGTAAAGTCTGGTACTTACTTTTGGAAAACATCTTCAGAAAGTATGGCTAAAAGATAAGTAGGGCAGCTAACTACTAAAGTGGTCCAAAGATACTACTTTAGATTTATTATGTGGTTTAAGTAAGAAATTTTCTAAATGCCATAAATAAATAAGTCCTCATATATTGGTCATTAATTATTTCACAGGTATATATAGTTGTTGTAAATATTATTTACAATTATGTATGAAAGTACAGAAAGCAATGTGCCACAAATGAGTTTCACTGGGTCCTGCAGAGAAGTCCTAACCATTTCAGGTGGCTCTCCTGAAACCAAAGATTAAAGCCCAGGTGTTCTGTGTATTTTGGAAGTATATTAATGACTATTACCTACAAATTGTGTATTTAATATGGAGAAAGTAAAACTGCATCTTGAAATGACGCAAAGATAAACCACTGTCCAGTAATTTGCAGTAGATAGTCATCCTCAGGTCCAGATCCTTAAACGATACTTAGGTAGAGAATCTCCATGGAAATTAGAAGGAGCTACCCATCAAAATACAAAAGCAAACCTGAACTCTTGAGACAACAGGTCTTCAGTGAAATTATTTTAATAGTGCTACTAAGGCTTGCAAGTCTATACTATTAGTACTAGTGTATTTATCTAGAATATACCATCAAGCCCATGATTGTCAAGGATTGCCATCACACAAACACTTAACTCTTACAAATCCATAATATTTAGACTTCAACTGTCAAAACTGTGGTAACTACAAATATCCTGTGGGTATGCACAACCACAGAGCAGGGGATGCAAGATTGAGAACTACTGAGAAAGAGGAATAGACAGGAGTGATTTAGGTTTTTGGGATGTTAATAATATGATTATTTCAAAATTCCAGACACATAAAACACTTCCAAACAGTTGACTTTACAGAGAAAAGAAAAGACGACCGCTGAAATTATATTAGCAGTAATTAATTCAATTACCTTAGAAAAAATACATGAAAAAAGAAAATATAGTACCCAACATATGTAAGTGTAATACATTTAATACGAGGAAAACAAACCAAGTATGTACTATGTCATTTAAATTTTCTGCATTTTGACTGATTGGAATGAAGGGAATATTGTAAAAATGCACCTTTTGCATCAGAAATAAAAGAAAAAGCAAAAGAAAAAAAAACTTTCTTCCTGGAGGAGACAGAGCACACCTCTCTTCACTCCTCTACACACAAAATTATTTGATGTCCATACATTTTCTACTCTGGTCAAGAACTTAATCCTATGACACTGTGAAGGACACAGACAAATTCCTGTTTCAGTTGTAGAAACACATTTAAGATCAGTAGTTAGAAACTAATCTCTCCTACACAATTGGTGCATGGTCTATAGAGAACTTGACCACCCCTTCCCCTTATACACACACAGAGAGCTACCTAGAGATTCATTCTAGACAGGTGGATTAGCTAGACAGCTACATGCATGCTCCAAGACTACAGAGTTTTTGTTTCATTGTATGAAGGATCAGCAAATATAGTTGTGTATACTGCAATCCACAACTAAAATATCAAGACATACCTACAATAACAATGCCACCCCAAAATACGGAACCTGCTATATTCTTTCTTAATTTTAGAAAGTGTACTCTTAAAAAAAGAGTAACTACTTTTGCCACACATCATACTGAAATTTCAGCACCTCACAGCAAGGTTTTATATGCACAAGTAATTTATCATTACATCTCAGACTGGACCGAATTTCTAATTGTCTATCACACCACCCAATTTCATGCTATGCAAGTAAAAACAAAACCAACTTACTGTGTAGGGGGCATTTCAAGTTCAGCAGCTGTATTAAATACAATAGCAATGAGTGTTCAAAGTTTCTAGCAGACAACAGGAGGAGAAGCAACCTTTGGTTTATTTTTATAGTTAAATACTAGAAAAATAAACGTCTGATCTCCCTGGTTCCATGTAGGTTAACTACTGAGCCACTCCCACCTGAAATGTGTACTACAAACCAATCTGTCTACTTATGATTTTTTCTACTCTATTACTAAAGCCAGCAGAAACAAATGTTCATCTTTGATAACTCTCCATGATGATCTCATTCCTCAAGCCATTGCTTACATTTTCCTTAACTTTTTAATTTTTATTCTACGAACAGAACTCTTACATTCTCATTTTCTCTGGTGTTATCCTACTAAAAACTAAAACTACAATCCATAAATACAGTACAAAGATAGACCAGAAAAGGCTATTCAACAGCATCATTTAGAGTTATTTAATTGCTAGATTCACATTCTTTCCTGAATCCAAATCTATCCTAATTGCATGATTAGAGGAATTAAGGAAAGAGCATGCAGACTTTCCACCAAACAGCTAACAGCAGCAAGAGAGAGAACAGGCACTGCAGGTCATTGGTTTATTTTGAGATACAGTAAAATAAGATTTGGTATCTGAGTAGTTACTCCACTGAACCAGGATATAAAGAAAAATTATCAAGAAAACACAGCTACTCTGCAAAGAGTCTTATCTGGCATGGAAGACAGTGGGATATTATAGAGGGAACACTAGAACTGAAAGAATTAAGTGTGGTTTGTGAAGCAGCAAGTGCAAAGAGCAGCCTGCTCAGCTCAAATGAAGTTTGAGCCTAATACACTGGAGAAACTGTTCAGAAACAGTTCATCTGTACGAAACATGACCCCTGTAAAGCTGCCAAAATCAGTGAGAGCATACAAGCGCTAATCACGCAAGCTAAAATGGCTCAAGCTGCTTTGACTTACATGCACGCCTAAACATAGATGACTGCATATCTTAAATTACAAGTTAACAAAAAGAACGCAACTGTTTTCTTTACCTGTATTTCTACATGCAATCAGTACACCTCATCATCATCCACAAGTATACCCCCCACTCCTGTACTTGGAAATCCGAATACAGCTGACATGCAAGACTCCTCCTTCCATACCTCACCCCCTCAAACAGTGCTTTGGAGATGCAGTGTGAGAATTTAAAACAGAAAGAAGAATTCCATAATTAATTCACTGGTATCTAAAAAAGTATACTGTATGAAAACACCACCCGGTCAATATTTATCAAGGGAAGTTACTGGCAACTAGAACAAGAAGGCAAAAGGAAGAAAGAAAGGTTGTCTAAGACAGCGTAGAATAACACTGCACAGTCTAACACCCTCCAGAGTCATCAGTACCTAAAATACACAGCTTGGCTTTTTGTTTTAGGAAAAAATGCATGCATTTGGAGGTTTGACTTAAATATTTTGTTAAAATACATAGCTATTACCTCAAATATATATTGCCATACAAGCTTTAAAGAAAAAGCATACTTTAGAACCAGAGGGTGGGAAAAGGTAAAGGAAAACAGTGTTTCTTGCTTTAATGAGTACCACACTATCACATCTGGAATGCTAGTTATTTTACTAACAAGAATTATTTACTAAACAATATTCAGTAATGATCTATTTTCCCTACCGTGACATTCTCACCCCACAGAAAGGTAGAGTTCACAGAACATATTGTTTTCTAGAAACAAACCCCTCATTTCTTTTGAAATAAAGAAGCAGCTGAATCAGAACAAAAGATATCCACAGGAAATATTATCCACAAAGTTATCTGCTAACCCGAGGCAAAGAGAAACGAAGGGATGAAAACCCGACCGTGTACCGGTTTCCTTTTCCTGACGCCCTGACAACATTCCCTCGTTCAATTGGTCGTGTGCCCTTTCCAAGCAGCGAGGGATGGCATTCCTCCTTCCTTCCCTTCGCACCAGGGCGGACTGCATGCGTCGAAGGGGCAGGGAGCGAAGAGGACGGAGGCAGCAGAATAATCGTTACTTAACGTGGTAAAGGCAAACCCGCTACCCGCGGCCGCGCAACCCACCCTTTCGCATTCCACGTCCGAGATTTTTTCCCCCGGAGGACACGGGTGGCCGGGACACGGCTCCCCCCGGGAGCGATGGCTGTCTTGTGACGGCGAGGGCTGTGCTATCACCGAGCCAGCGCACACCAACCGGGGCGCTCCCCCCGCCGCGCTGCCCCGCTTTCCTCTGCCCGCAAAAAACCGGAGCTGCGAAACCCACCCCAGTGCGATACCGATAAAAATTATAAGAATAATAGTGGGGAAAAAAATAAAAAAATAAATAAAGGGCCGGCCCGAGGAAGGCAAGCAGAGGCAAGCCCCCGCCAGCGCGCAGTGGCCGGCGCTGGACCCGCACGGCGGGCGCATCCCGCCTTACGGCTCCGCGCCCACCCGCGGGCCGCCCGCACCGGCGACGACCGCGGCTACTGAGGGAGACGAGGAGGACGAGGAGGAGCGGGGCCGCCTGCCTCCGTACCGGCACCCGGTGCCTGTCAGCGGGCCCGGCCACCGGGACACGCCCGGCCACCGGTACCGGGACGGCAAAGGCAGCACAGGGCAGAGACGCCGATGCTCCCTCCCCCTCCCCCCCCGGGTGCCGTTGGCCTGGGTTGAACCGTCGCCCCTCCCAGTGA
>VXAK01015269.1:0-10782 GCA_013399435.1 Arenaria interpres
ATCCAGCCCATGCATCAACAGCTGTTCTACAAGGATCTTATGACAAGCAGTGTCAAAGGACCTTCTGAAGTCCAGGTAGACAATATCCACAGCTTTCCCCTCATCTACCAGACCAGTGACTTCATCACAGAAATTTATCAAGTTGGTCAAGCATGACTTCCCCTTGATGAAGCTGTGCTGACTACTCCTGATGATCTTCTTATTGCTAATGTGCCTGGAAATGGTTTCCAGGCTTACCTGCTCTATCACCTTCCCAGGAATCAAGGTGAGGGTGACCAGCCTGTCGTTCTCTGTGTCCTCCCCTTCTTGCCCTTCCTGAAGAGAGGAGTGACATTTGCTTTCTTCCAGTCTTTGAAGATGATAGTACATGATAATATATTTTTATTATACTTCTTTTAATCAGATCCTTAAATATAATAACTTTGATCTCATTATATTTAAATGTTTGTAATAAAAGTACATGCTGAATTCCTAAAACAAGTTATCTCTCTATTATTATAGCAGCAAAACTGTTGCATTATTAAAATGCAACTTAGACCTTTCCTAGAATATTATTATCAGCTCTAGACTAATAGGAAGAATTTCATATGGTATTAAAAAAAAAGTTAATAGCCTTCTAATATAGAGCCAAATAATGCTGAACTTTCTTTAGTACCTTATTACATCTGCTTTGCAAAATATACTTTTTAGCTAGATGAACGAAATCATATGGTTGAAAAGTACATTTGGAGGTCAGTTAGGGTTTTATTCCCTCGTAAAAGACTGGCTTTAACTAAACTTTATCTAAAGTTTTAGAGAAAGCTAAAATTAGCTTTCTCTAAAGTTTTATCAAGCACTGGAACAGGTTGCCCAGAGAAGTTGTGGTGTCTCCATCCTTGGAGTTTTTCAAAAGCCAGTGAAAGACAGTGGTTGAAACAATCTCCAGTTTCAGGGGCTTTTCGCTAGAGACACCTGTCCTGTGGGAGAATATCTCAGTACTTCAGAATGGGCTTTGTGAAAGTCGTTAACATTTTCTAAGTTTACTCTTAATATTTAGTCTAATGTGGTATTTTGACAGAAATCAGGATAATCTATTTATCTATTATAGAAACACATATGTGAATGATACGCTGTTTGAAAGTGTCAGGAAAAAAAGAGGATTTCAAAATATGTTTTTGAAACAATTAAAATCTAGCCATCAACTACAAAGAAATAATAGTCCATGTCTCACTCATCTAAACAACCTCTGTGTTGAGAACAATTCAAAGACAGTAACAGGAGGCTAACAATTCAAATGAGCAGACCCTTACTGCTTACCTGGTTTACCAGGTCTGCCTTATCTGTCTCTCCTTAGCACAAAACCTATGTCTGACCTTGTACTTCCCACTGTTTTTTGAAACTTAGCAAAAAGCTACTTCAGAAGAGACTGATGACAGAGCTCCTGAACAGCACAGACTGCCTTGCAGAAGGATGCATTATGATTCTTTACATGAGATAAGGGAGCTGTCTGGATGCAAAGGCTGCAGTCCCAACCCTTGCTGATGATTTCAAAGCTGTTTCTTAATTCTTCTATGAAGAGTGAAATAGGTAGGATTCAGGTCACTGTTAGGAATAACCCATGAAATAGTATGGTCTATGTTATGCAAGAAGTTAAATAATACTTTTTCTTCTTAGGATCTATGTATTCACTGATTTTTTCCTGTGCTTTGCAGAAAGACTGTAAATCATGCCATGCAGTAATTTCAGGGAATTTGCAGTTTTCAGTGGCATTCTATCTAAGTGCTTACCTCTACACATCCAATTTAGCTTTTATAACTTTGGATGCACTGTAAATAATCATTAGATCTCTCTGTTCTCTTGAAATAAATACTAAAGAAACATGCTATGATGAGAAATTACATTCATCTCCATCTTATATGGGAAAGGTGTGAATACGTACAGGAAAGCATTGTGTACTTTACTGGTTTGTTTGTGTTTTTTTTTAAAGGGGATGGAATGATGGAATGAAGCAATGGACCATGGACCTTTATAAAGAAGAGTGTAACAGCTTCATGATGCATTATAGTACTTTTCTAGGACTCCTTCTTCCATTCCAGAGAACTTTGCCCTTCCTCTTCAGAGTCGTACAGCTGCAGTTCCTTGTGAGAGCATTAGGTTTGTGTTTTGAAATTACTTATCTATATAATGTGTTTTTATCTACACACACACTTGTGGAGTACACACAGGAAGTGTATCTGTAATTCTGGTCTTCTGTATTTCAGGGAACTTTTGGAGCTCAAAAGGAAACTGGTTTTCTGAAACATGCATACATTACTCCCTGAAGAAATTGCAAGAGAAATGTCAGAATTTTGTCCTTATTCATCTTCAGTGAGTCACTAAGATAGCCTCTTTATTTATCCTCAATAAGTGACTAAGATAGCCTAACAAAGTCCAAAGATTCCTGTGTACAACAGGATCCCTGAACATTTGCATGATTAGATTAGTACCATGGGCTCTGGAGCAAGACCGGTATCCACTGTCAGAGCACAAAGCCAAACATAGGCAATTGTGTTACGCAGCTGTTCTGCAACAGACATGTTCCATCCAATGATATGTCTGCCATGTGGATCTAGTGTCTAAATTAAGCTATACAAAAAGACACATTTTGTTGTCATGAAGTCGCTCTTATCTTATGGGAAAGAAGATGTCAAGATTTTAAGAAAGCAAAGGAAATTGAAATAGATATTAAAAACAGAACACTCCCAGAAAAAGTTATCTAGGAAAAAGAAACACAATACTGAGAAGAAAGCTTGTGCCAAGAGAGACTGATTTAATGATACTTTATAACTAAGATAAAAACATAGCCTGTAGAGTAAATCTGCAGAAAGGAAAAACTTTCTCTCTCAGATTCACTTGGTACCTTCAGCTGTCCTCAGGATGAGACAGAATTATACAAGTAGTTAATAACCAGCACAAAAAATCACACCCAAATATGATAGTTTAGAGTATTAAAAGAATGTAATTACTGTGTGATGGCAATTGTTGAATTTTTTAAACTGCATTTCAAGACAATTGAGCTATACTATAGTTCATGAAAGATGTCAAACTGACATACTGGAGAATTATAGAATCAAATTCCTTACCAGCTTCTTTGCAATTGTGTAAAACTCCCATTAAATATCAGAAAATCAAGCCTAACTACATTTTAAAATAACTTCTCAAGCAGTAACTTTGCTATGCTTTTATAGATTCATATGCCTTCTTTGTCATTGGAAAAAAGGCCCAAATGGTAGAAGGGAAGCTCATCGCTAAGGATGCTCACACGCAGACATGACCCCGTGTGTGGGAGCTATTATGTAAAGGAAGAGAATCAGTTCAGTCTGTGGCATGGTCTGTGGTTAGTCTGTGGCATCTCTTGTGATACAACCAATGACAGATAGAGCCTATCTAAGTAGTGCCTTTGAGATATGGACAGCTGTAGAAAATGGGATCTAGACACAGAATCTAAAAATATATCCAGACTGCAGCAAGGTTCTGATCATTATGAAACCTGGTGAAGTTACTGCGGTATTAGAAGTATGAGCACTCTAAATCCCTTTATGAAGGCCAGGGATACTACGTATGGGATCCATTAAGTGATACAAGGTCAGACTGAATGTAGCTTTGCCTTAAATGAAAGCCCCCTGCATTTTGCTTAATACAGTTCTGTATTTCTGAGATCCACTGTTGCAGCAGTATTACACATAAAGTGCTCTTGCAGTTGGGTCATTCTCTATCGTCTTTATATACATTATATATAGATATGTATGTACGTGTATATGTGTGTGCATCAGATGCATATAAATAAACCCTACAATTGACTACTTCAGGCTGCTTCTGCCAGAGCTCTCAGTAGAGTAAAGGATAAATTTCCTTAAGACCTTTTGGCAAGCTCTTACTCAATTCAAACTGAGATCCTTTCTCACCTTCTACAGAACTGCAAACTCATTAATGGCTCTATATTGCTTATTGAGTCATTCAAGCATACGCAGAGCCGGCTAGATTTCTTCCCACTATCTCCTTCTCCCTGGGTTATATAAGGACACCCTCTCATTTTTGCAGAGCTTGCTAGGTTATGCTGCCTGCAAAGGCACTGATGAATATATGTTTAGTGGCAAACATGTTTGCACTTTCCTCTGTTTTGAAGCACTGAGAAGCTCCCAAGTGGATAGCTAAAATGACCCCTCTTTAAGCTGAAGACAGAGGAAAGTAATTCTGAGGGTATTTAATCTCTAAAGTGGAAAAGCAAGAAGAATTAAGATTTTTTTAATTTAGAGTATGTGAGTTTCCATTCTGTTTTCTTTTAATAGCTCATCATGTTAAGAGGACTAAATCCTACCCTTTGCTTTGTCCTATGGACAATAGATAAACCCAGTAATTCAAATATATTATCCAAACTTTACTCACTATGCAAACATTACTCACTTTGTCTTATCTCATCCTGTCAGAGGTAATATGCATAGCAGTGCATTCAGAGATGAACAACAGGGAACTGGCGCCTTTTCTACAGGCTTCTAATCAGCGTTTGATTGCTGATAAATATGGCAGAAAACCATGTTTTTAAAAGTTAGATAGAAACTTGAAGAGACAAAAAACCACCTGATAGGATTTTCAAAAGCACGGAGGTTTAACCATGACTTAAAATGGTGTTAACTGAGTATGCAGATGCTTTTGCAAATCCTATTAACAGCCTATTTGCATATCCTGCCTGCAATTAGAACACCTGACTGTGGTGCCACTGAGTGTCAAGGGGGATGACGCTGAGGTGACTTCTGCTACTGTGTAAGCAATAACCTTCCCCAATTTAGTTCCATGGAACTGTCGCAGATAATGTTTGCTTCAACTTATGTGTAGTTGCTCACCACAGTATGGAGAAATTGGCAGGTGTCAGACTATTCACACACTGGTATTGAAGAATTATCCTTGGCTTTAATCTTTTAAGGCTACTCAGGTTTCCATAGAACTCAGAACAGGTGAAACAAAAAGGATTCTAACTGTAAGATCAGTCCTAAAGGTAAGAATTATATTCTCCTAATATACTCTTTCACAAAGCTGCACTGATCCAGTAGCTCCAGGCAGAGCATGTCTCTCAAGACCAATCTTACACTTTTTCGCCGTATGCATTCACCAACAGCACAAGAGGGTGTAACATTCAGCATGCAAAATTCCTCGTTCCCAGTTACACAGGAATGAAAGGAAGGCCTATCTGGCCAGACTTTGGGGATTCTGAACTACAACAGAGCTCCTAGACTAGCCCACTGCTAGACCAGACACTTCACAAAGCATGTCCTTCTACTGCCTTTTTTATCACATTATGAAGGATGGCTCATTCCAGCAGCCCATGAGCAAGAGGGTCAGAAGAACTTCACAGCCTTGTGGCATTAACACCCAGTATATCTGGTCACGGTGTGATAAGAGCTCAAGGATGGAGATGACCCTAAGCTTTTAAAAGAATGCCAGAGGACCACAAAAGCACTCTAATGCACTTCCTCTATCTTATCCGGTTGTGACTACTGCTGAACAACAGTTTTCAGTGAAACACATTCCCCCTTTGATATTATACAAGCCTGATTTCCATCTCCCTTGCTTGCAATACACTTTTTTTCAAATTTACAGCAAAATCTAGTTAATATGCATTACATTTTTGCATGTTACAAGGATATTAGGGTGGAAGGCATCTGAAATAATTCAATAGTTTTATAACAGGTTTGTATGGCCATTGCTATTTAAAGCATTATAAAACACATTGTTTATCCCAGCATGCACAACACTTACCCTCAGCATAGGGCCGTTCTGGAACACATGAGGTTCATCACAAACTACACAGTATTCATTCAATACTGGTATCCGCTGCTCAGCAAATTCAATAGTCTGAGAACAATGAAAATGAGAATAACAACATCTGCTTAAAAATAATTAACAGTCAGCTCAGGTTCCGCAGTGTTTCATAAATGGGTAAGATATGCCACCCTACCTGCACAAGAAAGCCACGGTCTCGTACTGGAATGCATTTTGCACCATAATTTTGCTGCAAGGAAAAAGTTGAGGCAACTTCAGTGTTGGTAGACTAATTATATGGAAATGGTAAAACATTTGTATTTTTTGCATGCAAATATGTTAATTAAACAATATTTGCATCTAAAAAGATCTCTCATCAGCATAAACCAACCATTACAAATAATCAATCCTTTCACTGTTTGCTGAGTGTGGGGTAGATTTTCAGCATTTCTTTTTAATCCTTAAATCTGATGAGGTTTTCTGTCTCAGCATCCCAGAGGCTAATCTCAAATGGAAACACCAGTGCCTTCACTCTATTCTAATAAACTGGCATTTAGTAACTTCTATTAAATTTTAACTGCTGATTGTCTATCCAAATATGGGATATCTGCTTAGGCTTAAAAGACTAATGTAATGTAACTCTCAGAACAGCTGAAAATCTTTTCCTTGTATATTTACTGGTATCTCGCTTCTGAAAGCACCATGCTGACAGATCTCTGTGCTCAGAGCCCACTCAAATTATTTCTGCCTTGTTCTTTCGACACAACAGAAACATAAATTAGAAGGAATTTCCGTTACAGGAGTCAGTAAGGTACAAAATTCCCCCTAGGCTGACATCCATCTCAATCAAACTTTGTTTTGAATGAAAGTCAGATCACCTCCACCTACAGGTTTTTCTGTTTTGTTTTGTTTATAGGCTTGTTTCTTTTCATTTCTCCAACTGCTTAATTGGAAACTTTTTCCTTTTTTCTCCTGGGAAATAATCCTCTTAATTTCATTCATATATGAGATTGAAATACTTTAGCTGAGAACTGAAGAGAAGTTAGGGTCCCAATTCATCACTTCCACATTCCACTAACTTCAAATTGCAGTTAGGCACCCAGGCTACCCATATATCTGGTGCCTGCATGCAAAATGATGTTCTTTTGCTAACATCAGTCAAACTGCACCTGACCATGTATGTGTTGATTTTCCTTCAAAGTAAATGCATTCTAGTAATAAATTACAGGTAGTTTTTATAGATTGCCAAGCAGGGCTTGCTTTTCTTCCATATCAGCTGAAAACATCAGTAATGAAACCTCTTGGTCAACTCTTCATTATCTTATCAAAATCAATGGGACTTTTGCTATCAGCTTCAGGAGAGAAAAGTCTTTTTATGTTAAAATAGTCTCTGCTGATTGAGAAAAAAAAATGCATCTCTAAGCTGTGACAAGTAAAAAGTCTGTTGACTCACCTTAAATTAGTATTGCTGTGCACATTACAGGAACCAACCACACAGCATGTATATAAATTACTTTATATCATTTATGTGTATCACTGCTTTTAGATCTGATGAGTATAGCTCACAGCTTATTAAACTAATTTACCATGAGACATAGCACACTGAATGTAATTTCATTATTCAGAATGCACTATTTTGAATACATGTATGCATTTCAAGCGAGAATCAGCTTTTTCTCACTGAGAACACCAAGGTACCACTAGGCTAAGGGAGTGGGGAGGGCTGTCTCCTAAGTGTCTCTCCCCAGATTTAACACAGAAAACAGAGAGGTGCTGTGAAAAAGAGCAAACAGACCCACTTTTTCCTCTGAAGCATAAAAGCCATCTTTTAAGAGGCAAAGGCAGAATTAATTTTGAGCGTTCTTGCTTAAATTTAAGAATATGTGCTACCCTTTGTATTCCCAGTCAATCATGTCTCTGGGGAAAGAAAGGAGGGCAGTATGGACCCAATTCCTTCCCTGACCTCCAGCTGCCACCAGCACGTTTGAAGGTTAAACCTTTCACAAAGCACAAATGTGCAAGAGGTGAGCTGAATCATGACTGCATTCTTCCCCCTGTGATGATGATCACAGATGCAAAGACCAGAAGGAGAGGTGACTTGGCACCCGATCAAGCCAATGGATGGTTGATTCCCCCACAAAGCAAACCGAAATGAGAAAAGACCTGTCTGACCAAGCCAATTTTGCAGCACAGAAGCACACACTCTCCCTTCTTCCTGCAGCAATAAAGGAGGCAGGGAAGGAAGTGGAGGACTGAGCTTTCCCCATGGCCAGCAGGTACACTGAGCTGTATTCCATGCGACATGTAAAATCTCTGTCATGACCTAAGTAAATTTTGGTTTTATAACTTAAATATATGTGCATGCACAGTTGTTTAAATCCTCCTTAAAACGCTGACTCCATTACTATTCTCATCCAATATACTCAATATATCCAAGATATTCATTAACACATGTCCTAGATACTAATGCTTTTGCGTAAGAAGCATAACAGCACACTTGGAAAATAATAGGAGGAAAATAAGCAGAATAAAAAAAATTATTACATACAGCAGCTTGTGAAGGTGATGATGAAGATGGTGTTAAGATACCAATAAGCCCTGAGGTAAGAGAGAGCCTCCTGCTCTCTGCTATGGTGGACTCCTTGAAAGGCTCCATTTTGGATGACTTAGGGGCATTGGAGTAAGTCTTGCTGAGTAACTTGTGATTCTTCAATCCATCCAATTCTTCCATTCTAAGATTACTGGAGTAGGACCTGCTTAAAAGTTTGTGGGGCTTCAAGGTGCTGTTGTGCTCACATCGAGGGTCCCCAGAACATGACCTACTTAATAGCTTATGGGGCTTTAAGGTGATGCACTCCTCCTGCTTGACAGCTGCAGAGCAAGAACGGTTCAACAGTTTGTGCGATTTAATAGCCATTGTTTGTTCAGCCCTAGGGTCACTCGACAACGAGCGGCCAAAGGTTCTGTGAGATTTTGTGGCACACATATCCTCCACCTTCACTGTGCTAGAGCAAGTCCTTCTGAGTAGCTTGTGAGTTTTAGAGATGCCATCCTGTTCTGACTTCAGTTTTGATTTATTTTTACCACAGCCAGGTGGAGGATAACTTGGCGACCTTAAAGATAAAGAAGGAGAACACCAAGTTGGAGAATAATCAAAATCCTGTGCAAATCAAGCAAGACCACACATATGCAAAAATTTTTAAGTGTCACCTGTCTTTATGTATTTCACTAGTGATAAACACAGCTCAACATTAGAAAATGAGCAATTGTACATAGGACTGTTTTTCCAATACCAAATAGATGTCTTACTCCTATTTACACACAAGCTCATTGACCAAAAACACAACTACCTGCTTAAGCACAAGTTAGAGCTATATCCTTAAAGCCCTTTTAAAAGTCTCTATGTTTCAAAACAAACCATTTATTCAGTAAATTATCTTTGAAATGAAACCCACATATTTCATATGAGATTATAACATATTTTTCCTATCAAAATCTATCTTTCCTATGTAATCATCATTATGACTGCAGAAAGCAAAGAACAAAAGGATTTTATGAAACAACATTCAAATGAACTGTCACGTTTCTATAAGGATCACATCTTCCTGTCCTTTCAAAGCATGTAACAGGTAGGCTGAATAAATTTTTTATGCTTTATAACAACCCAATATTTGGAGTATTTTTCGGGCTTGGATTGAATAGAAAAGAAGTGAAACCCCAAGGGGAGAGGCTGGCAGGTTTCCCCACCCTGTTTGCAAGTGGTGACAGTAGAAGATGCAGGTGGAGGTTGCTGACTCACTGCTGCGGCTGGCTCACTACCACCCTCCTGCAGACAGGAGGGAGGAATGGTACTCTAGGCAGGGAGAGGGTCCCTGCATTTGGGCTGAGCCATCTTTGGACAGGCACCGCAGCAGCAGCCAAATCAGTAAGAGAAAGACAGGGCTGGCTTTTGCATGCCTTTCTGAATAAAATCAAACCCCGTGCTATAGCCTGTGCTAGGCAATGGTGTGTGGTGTGGTAGGCAATGGGTAAGATTTCTACTTAAAGTACACCACTTTCCTCTTCTACCTTTGAAAAGACAGTCTTTCGTCATCTTTGACATTCCTCCCTTCTTCACTGTAAGCAATCGCTCTGCTCCCTCTCTTTTTTATACATGGAATGTAGGAGGGGAAAATTCATCAAAAAGAAATGTTCAAAGAAGCATTCAATTTAAATGTATGGAAGGGGTGATCTGTGAACCCTTCATAAGGAGGAGAACATGCTAGAGTAAACAGTCACATCCTGGAAAGAGGTAAAATAAGAGCCTGATTTTACATACACTTAAGAGTGTGAGCAACTGGCAGAAGTCATCATGACTTCAAATCAACTATTCACAAACTACTACTTAGGTTTTTAATGCCTTTTTTCTTTGAAATTTTGTGCCTGCATTTCGGAAGTGGTGAACATTAAGGTACTCAAACAGTGGGAAGGGGTGGGTGCTCAGCAGCTCTAAAAACAAGTACTTCATTAATGACCATTCTAGTTCTTAAAAATTAAAAATACACACAGCTGTGAAAAGAACAGCTAGACAACCACAATTTTTAAAAATATATATTATATATGCTATATATTAATTGTATGCATTACTTATATTTATATTCTTGCTATTCAAGTCGCAGTCAAATGCTAGCAAGCTATAAAGATAAAAATACAAGAGGTTAGATAATATAAAATTAATTCTTTCCAATTCTAGATTAAACATGGCTGTTTCAGAGAACAGAGGTCTGACTGAAATGCTCTGCCTTCAAACACTCTCAGAAGTTGCAGTAGTACCGAGTTCACTTTTGATGTCATGCAAGGCAAGGACTGGAAACCCATGAGGTAAGATATAAATAGTGCACTTCTCTGTGGAGAAAAGTCAACATTTCACCTTGTGAAGTCTGCTATGGATTTTAAACAGGATATGGTGTTAACAGCTCATTTTCCTTGCTATTACCTGCGCAATGTAGAAAAGATGTGCAGAGGGGA
>VXAK01015269.1:10805-25389 GCA_013399435.1 Arenaria interpres
GGGGATTTCACCTTTTTGTCAGACACCTTCTTATTGTGCGTACAATTAGATTTCTCTTTGCTGTTCTTCCACTGTTGTGTAACAAATGTCTGCATGATTCTGCAAATTAAGAAAGAAGAAAAGATCTTCTTATCCTAGCCAAGATATATTCACTTTAATACCAGTGTCTCTCTGTTCACCGTGTAGGCGACATGATGCAATGTCCTCAATCCACAGGCACCTGTAGCAGCCTCAGCTCCTCAAAAATGCTTTTTTGGTTTTTTTGTTTTTGTTTTTTTTTTTTTATTTTCGCCATATAAAACTAGTTTACACTGAACTTTTATTAAGAATACAGTCTGGGTAAACAACCACTGCAAGACTTATGCAGGTACGCCTCTCATGGAGATCTAGAGACAAACTGATTCAAAGACATCCCATCCAGCTATAGGCATCTCACTCTCCAGTGACTATGGGGGTAGGCTACGGCATCCACACTGCTTAAGTAGGAGCATATTCTCCTACAGCACAAACATGATGTTTAATATTACGCTACCTACAGAAGGTTTACAGAGAAGACAGGGCCAGGCACTTCCCAAAGATGGACAGCAAAAGGTAATGGTCACTAGTTGTAGCAAGAAAAGCTGAAAATCATAAAGGTTATAAAAGGAAAACATCCACCAGAAAAGTGGTTAAATACAATAGGCTGTCCATTAAAGGCTGGAGATTTCACAGCTCAGATGCCTGAGACTCTGAGCCTCAGGCACTCTTCACATTCTAACTGAGTTAGAGGAGCAAAATCTAACTTTGAATTTAGTGTTCCTTGGAACAGGATGTTGCACTAGGTGACCTTCAATAATTCCGTCCAAGGTAAAGTACTCTGTGACTAATCTAGCAGTGGGGGTCCTTGAGTGATACAGTCAAGTGGAAGTTGATACGGACTTTATTGAAAATTTAGTGAATCTTCAAGGATGAATCTCCTGTTGCCACAGCCATGAGAGGCCATGGGGTTCATGGGTATTCAGACTTCTGCTCAACTGTAAATTATACAGCTCTGTCCTTGAAAATGTCTTATGGGAACCCTTAGTAATTACCCAGTGCACAAATCAGAGAGAGTGTTAAGTACTGAAGTGTTTTCAGGGACTGTTCATGTCTGGGGAGATTTTCATTTTTTTTCTTCAAATTCATGGACCATAGGGATTTTAGTAACATTACTACATTTGTTAAGAATATAAAAATGGTGTACTGAATTTCTTTAAACACCAGACAGCAAAAGATTTTTTTTTTTCTTAAGGGATTCTTAATATTGTCATGGTCAGATAATAAAGCCTATGTTCTTGTCATTCTGTTACATTTACACAACCATATGTGAAAAGATGACTCCGCAAAATTTTGTTAAAGTGAATTGTACCATGAACACATGAAACTGCTAATTTGTTTAACTATTCTTCCCTCTTATCCTCAAAAAGTGGATGGCCTAATTAATGTGGTACATACTAAAGACAACCATGAAAGTATAGCCCCCTTAGGGTATACATGATGCTCAAAAAGATTCCTGCTCCGGAATGCTTCACCATCTAAGCAGAGACATGAAATTGAACACTCCTAGCTGCAGTCTTTTGAACTTTTGTAGCTTATTTCCTAACTGGCAGCAAAGCGACAGAAAACCCTGGCAGGCAGCACAAATCAGGTTCTTCCCAACAACTGTCAAAACTGAACTTATAAAGGCAAATCCTGTTATTTTTTATTCAAAAAAACCCACCAAGTTCAAACCACTTTGATCCAACCAACCTGACAACCTGTGAATTTTATCCTACTTGGCATGGTCCAGGAACTAAAAAGAGTGTGATATTCTCCTTAAAAACAGGGGTTTAAGCTTTTTTAGACTTACTTTTTCAGCTGATGTCCCAGCCCAAATCTTTCTTTAGTAGAGATCTGAAATACATCCACAGTTGGCACTATGGAAAAAGGAGATATTGTTAATATATGAACTTACAGCAATAATCAAGAACTCATGACCATATAAGTCATATTTAATGACCCTGTTATATCTGGACCTTTACTATAGAAAATGCCATTGAAGCAACGGTGCAAGAGAACATGTCATCTACGCCTATTAAGAAACAAATCGTCCTTTTGGGAATATCACCCAATAAATTATTAATTTTACAAACAAGTAACTTAGAAATTGAATTCTCCAAATTCCCACAAATTTTAATTACATAAATGTGTTTTTGTTTTTTATATAATGCAAGTACTAGAGAGCAGCATCAGATTAACTATATCTGGACTGGTAATTCATGTCACTTAATCTCTTAAATTTTTTTCCAAGCAAGTAGTCTTCACACACTACATTTCCTGTGACTATGAAGAAAACTACCATAAAAACTGCCTCTTTCTTAGAGCATTTTAACACAAGATCCATAATTGTCATGTAAGTGCCTGATATATGGATTCCAGTGGCCAAGAATTACCCTGAATTTTCCTCAAGACCCGTCCTAACATTGGTATGTCCATATTCATCTGTCAGAAAACTGAAAGTGTGCAGGGTGAAGGCTGGAAATTAGCTCCTGGTATTACTAAAATCCTTTAGTAACATTTGCTGGATAGAAGTGGCAGATGGAAACCAGCACTTGTTGAGAGAGCCTCAGGTCCTCAAGGCAGGACAACAGCCAACACATATTAAAAGCCCAAATAGACTTTATACTTTGTATTACATAAGGTGATAATGATTACAGTAAAATAAAAAAGGAATGAAAACAAAAAATCTGGGGTTGTTTCAAATTCTATTGGAAAAAGTAAATCAGTATTTGAAAATCTATATTATTCTGATCATTCAGAAAGCCAGACTTTATTCAGAATGTCAAAGTTTTTCCTATAATTTTGTTTTAATCAATTAAATTTAAAACTAAAATACAATGTATCTAGCCTGGCTATTCAATTTCACTTAGTTCAAAGCCCTGTAGATACCTTTTCTCTAAGGTTATTATTCAAATATAACCTCATATTTTAAAGACAAACTGTTGATTTTTTTCAAAAGGGATGAATGATTTGATTAGGGGTAGCAATGTCTTTAGATTGTCAAATTTAGGAGACACGGTAGGGGGGGAATATTTTCAACAAGAATCATTGTACCTAGGCCAGCAATCTTAAAATCTGACATCTAGATTACAATTGCTGTCTAAGCTGTACAGCCAGAGAAGACAGCCTGGTACCTCCACAATCTAATTCATCCTCATCTAAGACAGGTTTCTGAGGCACGTGAGAGAAACTTCCCACAAGTACAACAAAGCAAGAAGCTGTGAATTAGAAGAATGACTATCATCTAAAATCAGGGTATTACACAGCTATATGGTGATACAAATAGCCCCATAATGCTTTGGAGAATACTGCATTTCTGTTTATCAATCAAGAGAAAGTACTATAGGAGAAAAAGAGGTAGCATAAAGTTATGCCACAGTAAGTCTCAGAACAACCTATTTAAGGAGGAAGAGGAATTCACAGAGAAAGGTTCTTATTAACTCAAAAGATGGTGGATCTCTTTGTCCTTTCTGGTAAATAAAGAGATATGGCTGACAGCAGCTGAGTTCATAAAACCAGTATAAGTGAAGCACTTGCCTCTGGCTCTGATTTTGCCCTTTTTGGTACTCAGGCACTCCCGCCATCAGTCAGCTGCAGGACTGGGAACGAAGTTTCCCATTTTAACCTTGTCAACAGTGCAGAAGACGTCTTGTTGCTACTTCTCATTTCACTAGATCATTTCTTACTGCAAGCTGGTCTTCATGCTTCACCTCCTTTTATTTGATGCACTTTTTTATTTTTTAAATTACATTTTGATAGAAATATTCTGAATACTAACACTGCTACCTGCGAATACATATTTTAAGATCTGCATATCTACAAAAAAGATTGAAGCAATAAAATACAGTCAAAAAGACCAAAGTCAAGCAAGAAAAAAAAAAAAAAAGATTGACCTAATGAAATGCTTATTTGAATGAACAGAATATAGCTTATAGTTAGCACCAGCAGGCAACTTATCCTATAAAAAGAGCTCATTGGGACAGATTTTGCTGAACATATTATGGCTTGAAATATCTATTCATTTTCCAGAGGCAAAATTCTCCCACAGATACAAGCCTGAATGGCCAGCTTTCACTAGAAGCTTCCAGAGCTGGGGAAGTTATGATCCAAGTGCAACTTACTTCTAACTTCCCACTGTAAAAATATATCTGAAATTGACTCTTGCATATGAATATTTCCAAATCTTCAAAATCAGTTGATTCTTCAGGGGTTTGACCATTTTCACTCTTATGAGGAAGATTTACTCACTTAACAACTCATTGAAACTTAAAGATTTCCAGAGTTCATACAGTCATATAGGAATCAGAAGTTGAAAAGATAATTCTCTTGCCTGATTCTTCAAAAGTATATGAAAAAGAGCATATTAATGTGCTGCACAGGTCTGTGTATGTATACCTTATCAGTAATACCTCATGTTTGCAGATGACCCCCAAATCAGGAAATCACATATTAGAAACTGTAGATCTTTATTCCTTAACCCTGGTTCCTATGGGAAGCAGCTGCATTTCAAACGATACCAGGATCCTTCAAAGGATACCAAAGGATGCAAGTTCCAAAAATCAACCTATGAAAGTTTAAATTAGATGCCCATGCCATTTTTGAGGCCCTAGATGTGCCAATATATGTAAAAAGAATTTCAAACCAGTAGGACCGCTCTTAGCAGTAAACACATGCAGGGTCAAAGATTTGGCAGTTAATGAGTATGTATCACCTAGTACATGGCTCAGACTGAGACACCATACAAAGCACATGAAGAATACAAAAGTTACTGACCTGGACCATTTAAGTACTGTGTAAGCGAACAGTGCAATCGCACTATTATAGGTTCTGTGCGAATTACATCCCAGGCCACAGCAATCTCTTCCTAGTTCAAGAAAAAAAGAAAATAAGAGACACTATTAGCCATCATGAGGAAATGCTGCATGTTGTCAATCTACCTTAGGGTTACCATAAACACCATCCATCCATTTACCCAGTTGCGGAATACCTACTCCAACTTTAAAGTTGAGAGTTAGAACTAACTATTGCCTGCTGATGGCTCTAAGAGCAATGTTAGGTTGCTTCCAGTTGTATGCTCATTTAAACTGAGCACAGCTTTATATACAATACTACATCTACAGTGCAGGCAGACACCTTCCCATCTATCAAGAGATACTGCTTCAAAGCTGAGAGGCAAAGAAGCAAATAAAGATAGAAAGAAAACTCATTCTATAACACATGGCAAAGGAAACTTTTGCTCCTTAAGACTGATTAAAATAATTCATGATAATATCAGATTTTCTTAAATTTTAGGAAAGCTCAAGAACAACTATTTTATGTGCTGTGCAGACCTAAGAATATGACATATCTGTGTAGAAGCTAATGATGCCCCTAGAAGGACTTATTTTTATTCTCTATCTAGAGGATAGGAAGCTACTGCACAGATGAGGTGAGGAAGTGTGGAGTTAGTGACTGCATAACTGTTACAGAAGCTATGCTGCCAGTTGAGAGCACCATTGTCCTGTGTCTCCTTTGCCACTCAGGCCTCCCCCTAATCAGCTGCAGATGTTGAGAAGCACACAGAAGAGCTCCAGCCAAGGTCTTCTTCCCTCCAGGACTCTATGAAGTGCTTTCACCTAACTAATGTCTAGGGTAGCAAATAAAGAAATATATTTCATTTATATTAGTTAAAACATTTATGAATCACAAAGCATGTTTGAAAGGCAATACACATGTAGTAAATAAAAGCCTACAAAGCATTTCAACAGTGTGATCATAAAAGGAAAAAGAAACCTTTCCGCTGCGTAGCAACCAATAATGTGACATGCACTTGTGAAGATCAAGTCTCCAAAAAAGGAAAGTCTCAGTGGTTGTCTAGAGAGTCTGATGTGTAGCAGAATTAAATGGGTATTAATGTTCATTATGTAGTTCTGTGATTAGATTACTTACATCAAGAAAGCTAACATCAATATGCAGATCGATATCTACATCATCAATGGCTCCATATTCCCTGAAAGGAAAGAATTACATTACATTAGAGCTCTTTAAGATACTCCTCAGCTCAGGAGTACTTACAACAGGGAAGATTTTATAAAGGATAATCTTGACTGTAAAATCAGAATAGTTATAAAATACACATTTACATAGATTGGATCAATATTCCCAGTGGGTGACCATCTGCTGCACTGGAACTTTCTTTCAGTGGATCCTGCTTAAACAGGCTAAATCTTTTTTGCTACTAATTCCCTCAAATTATCTCTCCAATTGCTGCTATGTAGTTTTGCCTTGAGTATAGCAAAAATAAATCACAAAAACAATAATGGTCACATGCTGCTCCTATATTTATGACAAAAGAAAATCCTAGTTAATTTTCAAACATATTTCAGGTTAACAGCCAGTAACCTAACGAGAGGCTTGAGAAAAATCATTGAAGACAAATACAACATAGCCTAGAGGGTGGCATATTATACCTGTGGGACTGCTTCATACATTCAAGCATTTGTTTGTCAAAACATAAAGATTGCCCTGTAATGCACCCAAGGCAATAGCTACCTAATTTTATCTATTATGTGTAGTACTGCTTGAATCCCCAAGGTTTAGATTTAACTTATTCTCATAGATGTTTCATTACCATCTGAAATCTTACATTTAAAGTGTGACTTTTCTGCCTCTTATTTTCTGACTCATTCTGATTGCCCTCCCTCAAAGTACTTGAAGACTTCTGAAAAATAGGGCTAGAAAATACTCATTCATACACCTAAGTAAAAAACTGCTTTCCTGTCACTTAAATTACTTGAGTGGACAATACTGTAAAAGTGCAATCACTCCCAATTTTTCACAGATTAGATTCTAGTCACTAATTCTTTTTCTTTCCATTGCATTTATATTGTTGTTCTCACAGTGATTTCCATGCTTTTCTAATAAACTAGACTAAGCCAGTGCACAGTAGCAGTTGTGCATAAATAAATTGGTAAGGCAATTTTGAAATATAAAAGTATTTTTGTGAATTTAACTGTCTCCTACCAAAGTGTTCATGGTAGGACCTGGCTCACGCTGGAAATGTCTTGACCTCTTGTGAAGTTTGGTGGAGGGAATCCCTTCCACCAAACCTTGCCATCCCAATGGTTCTCTCTGGTAAGGGCAAAATAAAAGTCTCTCTCTCTCAATCAGCTGTGTCCACACATGGCACACAGGGCAGGTCAACGGCTGGCCAGGGCTGTATTACCTTGAGGCTTCCCAGCCACCTTGACAGCTGCTCCAGGGCCTGCTCACCCACAGGGACATGTATGGGTGCTTGCTGACCAGCTCACTGAATACCTGGCTTTGAAACAGTGAATTTCTCCACCTGCTGAATAGCTTAGCCACTGTCCTACACCACAGTGGCCCCGGATTTTTTTGTTAATCTTTCAGAAGATCTAAAAACCAGATTATTATGAACTCTCAGTAATACTTATGAACGCAGGCTGGTGTTACGCACATGACTGAGATTCAAAAGGCTGTCAATAAGCATAATTTTATATATTAAACAGAAACATAGTTGAACTAATGAATCACAGAAATATTATTGGAAGAAAGGATCACATAAAAATAAGTAGTAACTGTGGAATTTCCATACTCAGTGAAATCCCTTTGCCCCCATTCCTTTACCATCATAGAAAATGGGTTTTAGACACATGATGCTGACTGTGGTTTTACCTCCCCAAGTGGAAAGGAGGTGGAAGAAATCATGTTTTCTTCCAGCACCTGCAGCTTATGATATGCTGCCTTGAACACATCTTGATTTCGAAGCTCCCAGAGGTCCCCTGCCCATCAATGCATAAGCAACGCAAACAGATACCGAAGAGTTTGGACCAGTTGGTCCAGAGGGTTTTCTCAGAGCTTTGGTGGCCAGAATTCAAATGGCAGCGGTGAAAAGCATGCAGGTACAGGAGTTTCACTTTTGTATATACAGTTGGCTGTGACAGCAAGTGACTACTAAAAGAGGGTCAACTGTCTAGGAAATAAAAATCTTATTGGCTGTCACTGTCCAACAGACTTCTCTCTCCCCAGAGAAGTGGAGCTGCAGGAGAGAGGTGTAACTGAATGCTTAACAATATGTTTGTCATTTCCAAGAATTTATGAGTATTTTCAACTGCAACTGAGTGGAAGAAGCATTGAAGTTTTCCCCATTCCAAAACAGAGCCACAGATGCTAATTTCTACTACAGTGAGCTCAAGAAGATCACAATGCTTCCAATGAAACAGTTGATTCAATAAATTAGATGCATTAAAGTTTTTGAAAGGTTACATATAATGTTTCAATTTTAGAAGCTTGAGGGAGCCTATTATCAAGGTGTTCTCGATTTCATAGTTATCAGTTTGGCGACTAAACATTTATCTCATTCATTTCCTAAACCCATATACAACTATTTGGATTTCAATTCCCCAGGTCCTCAAAATGTAATGAAATTTTGACTTAATTTGAAAAAGTATAGTACACCACAGTTCTGTACATGCTTTCTCTTCTTAGACAAAACTAACAAAGCTTATTATTTAGAGGTTAATGGGTATTATTACTTGCAATATATGTATGCCTAAGGTTATCATCTTCTCTGTATTTTATTACTCAGTTTGTATGACAACTTTGATATTTTCCTTGTAATACAACTGACAGGTCTGTTACATCTTGCCTACTTGTTAATTCTGTGAAATTATTAAAATTGCATAGATGGAAAATGAAATTATAAAAGACCTGAAGCATATTAAAAATATCATTCTATGTTCTATGGCAGAATCATGACACTCATATATGCCCAACAGAATTTTTGTGTGATTACGCTTTGCAATCCACCTCTGAGTTCCACCACTTCCCTCTGTAGAATATTTCAGATTTCCACAATTAAAAAACTTTCATAAAATCTAATCAAATTTTTGTTTGTTGCTAACGCGGCCAGTTTCTTATTGTCTCTCTCATGATGACAATAGAGAACATTTGATCACTCCTACCTACAAACAACTTTTTTGAAGAAGAACTGCTATTATGTCTTCTCCTCCTTTTTCCAGACTAGACAAATTCAACTCCTTCAATCTTTCCCTAGGGACAATATTTACTAAATCTCTTAACATTACTCTTATTCACCTCAAGGGCAAAAGACAGAATATGACAGAAAAGGGTTTAGAGTAATGCTGAATAGCAATTTTCAACAAAATACAACAGCCTGATCAAATGCAGACTGAACTTCAAAAGACAATGGTGCTTTAAAACGGGATCCCAAGGCTTTTTCTTAGCACAGCCAGTTGCATCAGTACTCAAACCCCAAAAACCAAGACCAGCATTACTGCTAGCTAGCAGTGCTCCTTCCTTTTGCCACACAATAAACAGAAATCACTAGAAGGACTCGTGCTTTGGCAGTGAGGGAAGGTCCATTGTTATTCCATGGAACTCAATCTCCAAAATGTCAAAGGTTCTGCAATAAGGAAAAATCAATGACATACCTGAGAGACACTGCATTAGGTCCATAGATCTCTCTCACTGCTGTCAAATCAGCCTCCAGCTGTGGATGCTTGTGAAGTTCTCCATCATAGCTAACCTACAGGGAAAAAAGTAATTCTAGGAATTCTTATTTATTTCATTACTGGCATCTTACCTAGGGTCTTCAAAGTTCCCCCTGCAAAATAAGCTGCGTAAAGATTCCCTAATGCCATGCTCAGAAAGGACACTGTGTTGATAACCTGAAGCATTGAGTTGGTCTAGCTTTGCTAAGCAATGGGATTTGCAAAGCAGACACCTCTGCATTGAAATTTTTTGAGGGTCCCACTCCTGTTTGTGGGAAGAGAAGCTGCAAAGGACTCATCTGTCTGTCCTGCTTGTCCTGGGGTTTGTTCTGGGACACTTGTGCATTTCAAAACTGTTAAGAATGAGAAGAACTGGATCTCCCCAGTCATATCATCCCAGTCCAACCTGTACAGGACAAAGATTTGCTCCCTCTTGCTTATTGTCACGCTCTCATATATATTAGAGACAGAATGGCTTGGGATCAGCAAGAGAAGCATGAAACTATTCTATATACCATGTGTCTCCGCATGTGTAGTACATTTTCAGTCTACCCGTTGGTTGTATTCTATCCACCAGTGCAATGCTATCAGATGAAAAAAAAAATAAAGAACACCTTTCCATTCTAAGCATTTTACCAGAGAAGGTGTAAAGAAACATGTATTTAGATATCACCCCCATTTTTTTCAAACTCTACATGAAAAACAGAGATGGTCATTAGTGCTTATACTATAAAGCAAAACTTGTGAGCTCGTTTGGTTGGACTGCATGAAGTCAAAATAATTAATATCCTCCTATCTTCTACAAAGACCTTAATGTTTGTACCAATCTACTCACAGTCTATTACTATTTTCTCATTAAGCATTATGCTCCTGATTGTGTGAACCTAATTCTAGTTCTTTACAACAATTAGAATGACCATAATTCCACAAAAGTCGATGAACTCACTAGATTTGGACAGATTCAGAAATGAGAGTAGGATTTAACAAATTCAGAGAGCAAAGCACAAGAGGGTAATTTATCCCTTTAGACACACATATGTATCTCTCCTTATACAGAAATTCCTGCAGGAAGTTCTTGCTATTGTGGAACCATATCTGAATGTAGTGCTGTTCCTTCTGTTTGTACATACAAATCTGTAGGAGATCAGTGCTGTGAAGCTTTCAGCTCTGGCACCTGGTGATGAACTTTTCAATCTAATGAAATAAATTTCAATAGAATTCAAATAATAATCAGCTGATCACTTTTTACATGTGAAAATTAGCAACAAATAACTTTATTAGACTTGGGCACAGAATTCACCAGCATAGCACGGCATGTGTTTATTAGGGATATAAATGATATACATGACCAGAAGGATATAAGCCAAGCATCTCTCTTTTTTTTGGGCAGGCATGGTAGAACAATTTTCCAAGTAGAAGAGCATGTTTAGCACACCTTTACTATAATTTTTATTCTTTCACTTCAGCGAGGAGAAAACCAATCCTTTTTACATGCTCATTACTCAAAGACGAATTCTTTAAAGATGCATAAATAATTGCTGTCCTGCTTCCAAAAAGAGCACAGCAATCATTTCACAAATCGTAGCTGTGGCACACCTGCCACCTTTGTCAGTCCTAAAGCACATTTTAAAATCAGTTTTATGTATCAATAGTAGAAAAATCCAAAAGGAACACTATGCAGAACATTGAACTGCTCAACATAATGCTTTCTCCAATCTATTTTCTGATTGTAAGAGGTTATGAATTCAAAAAGGAAACAAAGCAGTGTTTTGGCAAATTATAACACCACAGTATGGTATTTTCCAGCCCTGAATTAGTGCCACAGACACAGAGATGTATGCAGAGGAGACTGCCAGCGTTTTGTATACCTGCATTTGCAAATATGTCCTGTAACTGAAGCACAAGAGAAAGAGGGAGAGAGCGCCAAAGGCAGTAGTATTACTGTTTCAATCTCCTGTTCTCGTTTGCAAATGTAGAATATAGAGATTCAAAGCAAGAATTAACAAAGAGTCTCAGAGAAAGTGAATATAAAAGCTAAAAAATCTGATAACTTTGCTGTGTCTGAAGGGTCTCTGTTCAGAAAGTCTCAGTTTTTAATCTGAGACTTGATTCAGATTATTTTGACCCACATAATGACAAAAGGTTGCATTTTTAAAGGAGATTAAGTGATTTACAAACCTAAATCCCATTGAAAATCAATAGGACTTAGGCTATTGAATCACTTAGCTACTTTAAAGTATTTATCCATTAAATCCTTAGGGAGGATTACAAGCAGGTGCCTAGGAAGTGGATACAAACATTTACTTTATGACCAAAAGGTCGTATCTTGTTTTCACTGCCCATCAAATACCACTTCCCATCTTCTGTGGTCCTTGTTTCATCATCAGCTGCTCTCGTCTTTCCAGCTGTAACCACTTAGAAATGTTAAGAATTGTCCCTGACCTCCATCTTCACCAACTGCTTTACACACAATTGGTCTGGCATCTAGTCCCCCTAGTTACTGTATTTCTGAGTATTTTTATCCCCTTTCTCTGTGGGCACAGCACACACGTGTCTCAAATGAAGTAGCTCACCCTGCATGTTTCCCACTTCTACAGTCAACAATTTTGTCTTCCCAATACACCTGGTGCTCACTTAATAACTCTTACAATCACTTTATTTGAAAAAAGACTCTTCTTTTTATTGATAGAGGGATTTAGCTTGTTACTTTATTTCCTTTTTATTTCCCAAGTCCCCAGTATTTTCTTTAATACTACAGGTCTTCTTTAGAATTTTGTCTTTTTTACTATGAAATTTTAAATTCAAAATATCCTTTTTTCTCTCTTGTTAAATATACTTTCTATGATGTCTTTTTGTTTGTTTTTATTTTGCTTCTTGAATATTCTATACTCAAGACATTCACAAAGATCGGATATTTTATTTTTATCACTGGTCTAATTGCATTTTTTTTTGCCAATTATAATTCCTTCAATTAAATGTATTATCTTAAAAGAACGCCAACACAATGTAGTTTCCACTTCAAATACAGGGGAACCACATTCTAACCAGTATTGCCTATTACACAGCTCTCTTACACTTTGCAAAGTGTTGTACTGCTCTTTGTGTTCATATTTCATAGGCAGCATTAATATTTGTTCATTCTTTTGGGCACTGGCAAGCATCCTTTACCAAACGTATTAGTGCTTGTTCAAGAAGTAAGAACTTCCAGCTGTTCACTGCCTTTTCCTTCACCTTGAGGTTACTACCCTTTCTGCAGGGTTGAAAAACGGAGCCAGCACACACAACTCATCACTACAGGGCAAAATCAAAAGATTTTTCCTCTCAGGCAGATTGAAATGAGACATCACTCTTTGCACTGAAGTATGTGTACATGGTCCTCCCCAGTGCTCCATGGGGCCGTAAGAGTCGGCAGCTGAAGGGAGGCAATTCCTGCAGTCATTTCTAAAGTGAACATGAGTCAATCCCTCTTGTCAGTTATTTCTGACACTGAAAATACTTTCTTTCAGTTCCAGTTTCCATATCACTTTTAATGGCTTTTTAGGGGTGTGCACTGTTGTTTTGGGGTTGTTTTGTTTTGGGTGGTTTTTTGTGGGGTTTTTTTTTTGTTTCTTTGTTTGTTTTTAAGCAAAGCACCTCAACATGGATTCTGTGTTCAAACCCAACTGTGTTGGCTCTGCAAAAGAAGAGGTTGGGTGATGTTCTGCCCATCGGCACCCCAGGCTCTCTGCACCGCAGTGGCACTGCTCCTGCAGCCTCGGCCCCGCGCACCCCGGGCAAGGGCGGCTTCGGCCGTGTGGTGTGGCAGCTTTCGCAAAGGGCAACCGTCATTCATTAAAACTTTCAACGAAGCAAACAGGTCTAATAACGTAAGTGAGGAATGATTCCTTTGGGGCAATAGTTAAGACTAAAAAGATGAGAAGAATCTGAATAAAGAGACTAGCAGCCTGAAGCGCTCTATTGACATTGCAAAAGGAAAGAGATGAAGAGATTTTATTTCCCAATGCATAAGAGAATGCAATAATAACTAATTCTGCTGAGGGAACAAGAAGGAAAGACACAGAGCAGTACATTAATCTAAAAATATGCAGCATTTTTCAAGGTGAATTTAACTGTAGAGCTCAGAAAAAGAATGGACTACTGCCTAGATCAAAATTGTTTTATAATAACCATTTTTACCGTTAAATTGCAATGCTTTCAACTTTACAAAATGGCAATCCTCCAGAAGGAAAACAGACTTGGATCCAGCTTGACTTCCCATCTGTATCAATAATGGGATAAGCTTTAAAAAGTGAGTATCTATTTCCTGGAAGTAAGCAACTGCCTTCTATTTTCATATGTTCTGAAGAGCATGCTTGCTTTTCCTATTCTTACAGCTTTGCAAATGTAAGCAAACTAATCTTATTTTAAATTTGATATAATTATATGGTATAACATACTCAATATTTCTGCTATAAAATACTTTGTACATATATACCTGACATTCTAGTCAATGTTGAATGAACATAAGAAATTATTATCATAAATTTATAATGGAATGAACAACGGAAGCTTTCAAATTTAATTTTCTTGAAGCTTGTGCAAAAATTTCCTTCATTACCTGTCCTCCATAATAAAATTCCTCAGAGTCATTATCTCCTTCAGAGTCTTCTTCAACTGTGCTGTTGTGCCGTGACTCCTTAATGGAAAAGGAAAGTTAACAATGATACAAGCAATATGCTTATCTTACAGTTATAGTTCTAATAATAGCTACAGGAATTATGTTCATACAAATAAGCTCATAGAACTCTTTACCAGGAGATCTTTGAGTACCATTTCTCCGGAAGAGTACTAAAGACCTGTTCTAAGAATAATGAAATATCAGAAAAAACAAGCATGTACTAACCAGGCACTTAAAAAACCTCAAAATATGTTGGAGAACTAATACTTTGGCTACAGACGTAGTGTGGTATTTTAAGGAACTGGGGAATTCAGTAGACTATGCAGGGATACTTCACTGTGTTTTTGCTAAACAAAGC
>VXAK01015269.1:35008-85510 GCA_013399435.1 Arenaria interpres
GCTCCTCCCCTCATCGAACCCCTGTATTTATAACAGTTGTGGCAAACCTATTTGATACCTGTACCTCTTCAGCAAGCTGAGCTCAAATCTAATTTTAAAGAGCCACAGTCACACTAAAGGATGGATCACTGCATGGATTACCTGAATCTATTTCATCAGAAAACAATCATGCAAACATACCATCCTGGTCCTTCAGCTCAGCCCACATGTGCTTTCCCTACCGCTCGGAGAGATCTCCTCTAAATTCACTGCTGAGAGCAGGACAAATGGGCATGATGGGCTCAGGTATCTGACTACCCACCAACTCGTTTTGATTTTTTTTAAGGTTAATGTGTGTCTTCATTTTGTATTAAAAACATTCAACTGCAGCATGCTGAAAGCTTTCTGTTGTATAATTCATGTTCTTTCCACTTCTAAATCCTATAAATTGTATGTGTCAACTTACACATTTAAATAATACATGGCATGTGTTCATGTCTGTAGTGAGTTAAGCAGACAGAAAGATCCACTGAATCAATTTTCAACGATGAACAACACATACCAAAATTTACGAAGAGGACTGAGCCATCCTGCCTTTGTTGTAGTGAGTTAAATGGACAAAGGCAGGATGGCACAGCCTTCTTCGTAAATTTTGGTATGTATTGTTCATCGCTGAAAATTGATTCAGTGGATCTTTCTAAATTACATGAAAGCAACTTCCATATAGACTTACAAAATAAAACCATGCATGATTTCTTCCTTTGTCTCTCTCAAGGACTTCCATTAAATGAGCTCCACCTGCACAATCCAATGACTGGAGGAGCAACCAATGAGAAAAAGTAGAGCCTTCACACTTTCTTCCATAAGTCAGTCTATTACCGCAGAGCACTGTCACCTGTTTTTGCACATCATCTATTCTAGCATAATTCATTTTATGTATTGTTTGACTAAGAGGCAAAGATGCCTGTTTCTTTAACAGCTGCAAATGTTCACATAAATTGAAGCAGAAAGAGTGTTTATTACAGCTGACAACAGATTTAGCCACACGACTCTTGATAGCCTCAGTCAAGCCAGAATTAAATCCCATCACTGTGCAAATTCAACATTTTGTGATTTTTCTCTTTTAATTATTTTTCAGACATTTTGAATAGGCAACATCTGTATCTCCTCATCTTGGAGCATTTTCCCTAAAGACTAGCGTATTTAAATCTAATTAATCTGTCACTGCATAAAATATCACTATTTTAAATAGGGAAATATTCCAAAATAAGGACATGCTGTATATCAGTGCAGTTATGTGCAGAGAGTTTTGCCCTGTGGTGAAAAAAAAACAACTATCCAACATCAAAAAAATACACAAGAAGTTAACTAAGGCCTGTTCTTACCAAAACTGTGTTTCTTGCCATTACTTCTTCCTTCTACTACCAAAAGAGGTATTTTGATCTTACTCTTTTACACTGGCTGCTTGCACATCTCTGCTGCCTCCAGAATTGCTGTGTATGGGTTTATTTGTCTACTGCTATATAGGATTATCTTCAAGTGTGGACTTTTACTCCAAAACAAGAAAAATCTTTCTAGAACTTACTTCATATTCTAATTTAAAAAACATCTTAATCCAATTTAAAAACTGCAGCAAAGCAAGGAAATTCCACGTATGTATAAAAAAAAAATAAGTTCTTCATATTGAGATCAAGAACAGGGGCTGAAGAAGTTACAGAATTTCCATCAGTGTAGATACTCAAAACTCAACTGTGTAAGGCTCTTAGCAACCTAATCTAACTTTGAATCTGGACTTGACTCTGGAGTTAACTTCTGCTTTGAGTAGGAGGTGGACCAGGTAGTCTGCACAGGTCACCTATGCGCCTACGTACAGAAACCCTATGAAAGTGTGTTTCTCTTCCTTCTTCTTCATCATGTGGTATCTGTGGCAGAAGCAGCTGTGGTGACGTTAAGTGGAAATTAGTAAGAAAAAAATATGCTGCGGGTCTTGTGAGGTGGAAGTGAAATGAAAAGGTTCATGAAGGTGCAGGTTAGAAATAGTCTCAAATCAGATCCTGTAATGACTGTAAGAAAATTCAGGGTCTGACCCAGCACCCACTGAATCCAGTAGTGGTCACACTACTAAGACGAATATTATTATCAGAGAGGAGAAAGGAAAGGTAAAAAACATCTAAATAAAGATTATTCTATGATCCAGTAATAAAAAGTCCCCTTACAGGAAAAAGTTTGCCATGAAAATCCGATGTCACCTCCACCTGAAAAGCACTAATAGAAAGTTTGTCTGCCAAACCAAAATTAAATGGTAGTATGTTGGAAATAGTAACGGAATCTGATGAGCCTGATGAGCTGTCACTTCAGAGGAAAGGGTTTAAAGAAGATGTGAACCAAAGATTAAATAAGAAAATGCCTGAAAATGGGATATTTACTTCCAATTAAAATAAACCAGTAGTTTTTATTAGAAACACTACTGACTCAGTTGAGGAACTGAACAAACTTAGTTCAGTGGTCTACTCCGCAGAACTATTAATTTATTATGCTAGGTGTTTTTCATCTGAAACTCTTTACATTATTAGTTCCACACCCCTCCTCCCACACAAAAAAAGGGAATGTCTCATTTTCTTCTTTCTATTTAAGTTCATATTTTCAGCACATGTTGAGATCTCTCTTCAGCGACCCCAGATCAGTGTACCCTGAAAATTATTAGTGAAGTATTATGCCAGAGAAAGCTCTTGTGTGAACAGTCTTTTAGACAGCCCATTCCTCTCACACATATTTAAACTCATAATCAGGGAAAACAAATGGTTTATTTAAGCCCCCAGAGAGAGGTGGTGGTGCTTTGCTTGGGCTTGTAATCCTATGTTAGCTATGTGCAGGCTATGGAAGAGAAAAGTGGAAAGAAAGTTACTGAACACAAGAAAATTTAGTTTTGTGTCCCAGCTTGCCCCTGTGATTGTCACATAGGCTCACGCTTTGGCACATTTTTCTGCACTCAGGATAAACTGCTTCCTACTGACTGTGCACCTGATTTGTCAGAAAAGAAGATATACCAGGCTAACAAAGGTCTCTTAGGAGGCTCCTGTCCTGCAGCCATCCAAGCATTTTCCTGCTGACTTCAATGAGCTTCAGAGCCAAGACAGAAACAGAGGGCTGCGATGGCTTATAGCACCTTAAACAGCACAGATTTCAGTGAAGATGCAGATGTTCAGCGCCTCTCGGTCTTAAATCCTCTCAGAGCCAAAGAAAGCCTTTACTGAAGCACCATTCTCATTTAAGTACTCAGAAATGTAACTGGAATTAATTTAGGCCTGGTCCCCACATAGAAGTACAACATGATTATTCCAAGGAGGGATGTGATTTTTCCTTCTGGCAATGCAGTTCCTCTGTTCGACCCTATTGCAGTTACATTGCTATAAATACAGCTTATAGCACTATAATTTATTTCCATTCCCATAAACACATTCTAACCAGCCAACCATCGTACTTGCTCATTCAGTTATATTGCTTTAGCTCCATGGACATAGTTAAACTCTTGGGTGTAAACAAAGCCTCAATGATGGTGTTATTTCTGTTTTATTCAGTTCAGACCCTCCGCAGAAGGCACCCTGAAGTACTCGTTTCTTGACCCTTAAGCTCAGAACAAGCTTCATAACAGAAATGGCCTAGTAAAATCTTTGTTATTTAATAAACAGTAAAGCACCATATGAGAAATTAGCGAGAGCTGTCATGTTTCACTGCTTATGAGTTTTTAATGTAAACTCTTTATTGCTTGAAATAATATTAACATGTAGATCCACAGCCTTAGTTCAGTAACAATTCTACTCAAAGGGGACTCCTTGCAATCATTTTCTAATGTGATTTAACCATATCTGCTCCTTCTTCAGAAAGATTATCCTGCAAAGGTCCATCTGCATTTGAGAACTGATTCGTCAATGCACCACATAATTGCTATTTTTCAGACGAATCTGTCCCAATTTGATACCGAACAAGCAGATTCACCTGCATTTGACATTACTGTAATTTCTTAAATCTAGTTAAAAAGGAGTCCAGAGTCCAAACTGATTATACCACCATGCAAAATATTACCCCAAAAATTGAAGCTCTGGGGCAACCTAAAAATCCATGAAAACAGAAAAAGGCAGCAAAGCAAAAATTACGGTGATGCAGTAATTTTATGTTTTAAAAATTTAAAAATGCAGTTTTTACCTATCACGGTACAAACACCAGGATCAGACATCCACCCCGAAGCCACAACAGTGACACTGGAGCTGGAGAATATGACGTATCTTCCCATCAAATTCACGTTATCTCAACTCTATGCTACCTGTAGTTTCTTTCTAGGAAAGAAATCCTTCAAGCTGAATTTCCAGCTGTTTTGCACAGCAGGAACAGCATGAAGCATCTGGCACAAGTCTACGATTTATGCCTATGGAACGGTTATGACAATTCAGCCAGCTCTATCCCATGGCAACAGCTGACTTACTGCCTTATTAAGTGTGGAAATTGTGATCTAGTTTCTATTCCAGTTTTAGCTGTCTCTACTAGAGCCAGAGCTCCATGTGCTAATGTTGTAGCTTGCAAACTTGCTGTAGAAAGGAAACAAGATTTTTTGTCACATGGAATCTTACGGTAGTCTAATGCCAATCTGTAACAAGAAAAGACTAAATAGGAATTTCTTAATCTTAACACAGCTGGACCTACAGAATTCAGATGAGATTATTTTTTTGTTTACGATATCCAAAATCCCAGATCTAGCTCATAAATGAAGTAAAACAATAAGTTAATTGGATGCACAAAACTTTATACCAGAAAAAGAATACTACGACTCAGCAGAGTAAGCCATGGACAAATATGTAAGATTAAATGCTACTGTGGTATTGATTATATGCCAGGGTCAACTTCTGAGTAAGTTGGTGAACTGAAGAAAAGATTAGTGAAACCTTGATAAGAAAAATAAAATTATACTGGAGAAAAATTCGGGCTGAAGGGCCTTTCTAATGATCTCTGTAATATTTCTAAAACCAAAGCATGATACTGACCTGATGATTTTACTCTCTTCTAGGTTAGGCAGTAAGAAGAAATAAGAATGAGGTCCAACTGAACAGAGGCAACTGAAACTGTATTCTTTTACCAATTTCTAGCTATCAGCTCTCAAAATTACTACTCATCTTCAGTATCTACACAATACATGCCACAGTAAAACAACATTTCATGAATGTCCACTTATTATACAGAAAATATTTCCATTCCTATCTTCACTCCTTTGTTTCCCTATCTTTGAAAATGCTTCCAAATTCTTCAATAGATTCTTAATGCTTTCACAGCCTTCAGCCTCCTCTTCTGCTTCCACAAGACCACCATTTGATCCTGAATCCAGACCCTTCATACTATTTTACTTCTGCCCATCCTTTTTCCTCAAATGAAAGAAAATTAGTTCCAAAAAGATTCCACAATGAACACAGGCCACTCTCTTTTCTACTAACTGGCCAGGGATCCAGTTTGAAACCTAGTAACTTTGCAATAGATCATATCACAAATACAGGGTGGAAATTATGATTTTCAGAAGGTGTCCTGTGGGATCCCATTCAAACAAAATTTTCATATTGCATTCCTGAAGTATTTGACCTTTGATCAAATGTCTTGAGAATTGGTAGGAGATGAAAGCATTTAGGTATTGGCCAGCTGAAAAACTAGGTAGGCTATTTACACAAAAAATTGGCATACTTAACAAGAAAAAAAATTCTATTAAACTTTTTCTTTTTTTGGTAGTTGACCTTATTTGAATTGGGAAATTCTCTGAAGAGAATTACAATTCAAAACTAATAGTTAAACACATTGCAAAAGGCTTCAATGTCAACTCTTTCTTCCAATTTGTACAAAGATGACATGTATGCAAATAACAGCAGAAGGGACCCAGCAGCCATTAGCAGCAATTTTTTATGCCAAAAAGATCTCTTATGCTTAATGGACACCACCAAAAGACAAGCCTTCCAAAGTCACAGCCTGGAGACAACCATTTTGTTCTATGTTGGGAACAGGAAAAAAAAAAACAGAATAACTATAAAAGCAATGCAAAATAAGCAAAAACTACTACTGTGTTACTTACAGCTAGGACAAAGAAACTTAATGAAAACTCTCCTTTTGGTATTCAACTGCCACAACCATGACTGAATGATAAGTATTAGGGTTTTTGACAATTTATGAACAAGTGAATTAGCAAAATACTTCATCAGTTGGTATGTATGATTACTCTGCTATGAAATACTTCATTACGTTTCAGTGGAGCTCTTAAAAACAATGCAATTACACTGCAGGAAAAATAATCTTGCTCTTCCATTCTGGAGCATTTGAAAGATTCCATCCCATCCAGCACACATCAGCTGATCAAGTGCTCTACTGAAGCTTATATTCAGAAATATACATAAAACTACATCAGCATTCTGAATTCTCTTATCAGGTAAATTTTGTAATCAGATATTGCTAGCATTCACAAAGTCTTTAGTAAAAAATATGGAGACTTTTCAAATGTATTTATAAATGTACATTTATAATGATATAACACACATTTTTATTGTATTGTAAATCACACTAATGAGTGAAGTAAATACTATTAGCAAATACAAATCAGCATTCCATTCATTTCTGATACCTTTTACAATACAGCCCCCATAATGCGACAAAAGCATAAATGGAACTGAAAAAAGTTCCAGTTGCGTAAAACACAGCCACAAAGTGACATACATCTCCAAACAGACAGACAGACGAACAGTAATTAGAATCACAGGAGTTAGAAATATGGAAGATAGCACATCACATGATGTGGTTCTGAACGTAAAAGGCTCTTTAAAATTCAAGTAAACATACACATTTTTTCTCCTTCACACAGTGAAACAACCATTGAAGCACAGGATTTGTGCTTTTTTTTTAAGCAATGAAATAAAAACTAATGTCATTAAATAAAATAGCAATTACTGAAAAATGAACTTCTTATCTTCAGGAATAGAGAAGTCTCCAAAATGAGACAAAAATTAAACCAAGGTGGACCGAAGCTTCCATAGTACAGCTATGGAAAAAGTAACTGTTGATCAAGGGCAGCTAAAATAATATTAAATAGTATTAAAATTTATTTGGTTTTCTGTTACAGAATTTAGAGCTTGGATTAAATCCCGCTGAAGTCCAATGGAGACTTTAGTACTTGACAAACAAGATTACAGACAAGTTGCACAGAAAATATAAAACTTCTGGCCCCTAACACACTTCTGGTATTTCTAGAAACAAGTACTTAACTGCTTTGCTAAAAATTTCAAAATGTATTCCAAAGGGTGAAAATTTTGGGGAATACTTTTTTTTTTAAATATTTGCAGTTTGCTGTACAACTGGGCTGTGATCCATTTCATGTCCATGCTATTTTATGGATTCCTGATTAAAGTAAGCTTCATGGATTTCTAAACAGCTCTTGAAGTATCCTTTAAAATGTTTTGAAAGTGTGTGTCTGCTTCTCAGCAATTTGTTTTCAGATACACAGGCCACCTTAAATCTCCTCCTGAAACACATTAGTTCAATGAGTTTCCGTATCCCTTGTGATCCAATAACTGATGACCCAGCATCAGTCACAGCTATTTTTTGCTGCTAGATAGAGCCAGGTGCTTGCAAAGAATTGAAATTCGTGCACACGCTCCTTTCACTATTCATCAAAACACCCCCTGGTGCACCAGCAATTATACAGAACAGAGTAACAAGTGACTCAGTAATTTTTTCCTCTGGATGTTGGGGAATGTGCGTGTGTGATGACATATGAAATGTCCCAGGCACATCTATTGATGACAAATTAGAACTATTCCAAAGAGAGATGAGCGGTGTCAATGAGTCAAAAAGGGCATTGCTTTCATTTCTTGACATAACCTGGAGGAACAGAGGCCGCTGAGTCAAAGTTATTATATGTTTGCGTTTGTCACTAAGAATAATCACGCTACTGGTCCTTTCACGCAAGCAAAGTGCATCTGAATCAAACAGTGAATGTTATTCATAAAGCCCCGCTTGATTTAGCATGTTATTCAAATAACGGGGATACAGAAGACTGCAGCTCAATCATTTCCCTTTTGCAAAGCATCCAATGAAAAAGGCACAGCAACTTCTAGTAAATGCACCAAGGTCTACAGGATTAATCATCACTCCAACAAACACACGGGCACTCCTAAAAATAAAAATAGCACTTATGATATAAGCAAATCAAGGACACTTGGGGGAAGAAAAAGTGCCTGCTGTGTTTGATTCTAGAAAGAATTAGATAAAAATATGGCTACGTGTGCAAATCCAGGTTGTCCACAATCAGACTACACCAGAATCAGGCCATTTCACCCAGAACTACAAAAGCCACCTTTTCTTGCAGCCACCCTGCCTGACCAGGTCCAGCTCCCTCCCCTCAACATGGATTCTCCTTAAACCTCTCTTCTGTGTTCTTCCTTCTCTTCACTGGTCCCACTGTTTCAAATTCTCCTTCCATCCTACCCATTAGCTCTTCATCCAGTTTCAGTCTTCCCCAGGACACAGACTGCAAATCAAACTCAGGACAGTAACGCCTTGACCCAGCTCAGATGCAGCCAGAGCAGCAGATATGACCACAGGCTTTGGGTACCTTATTTCCAGGGTTGAGCCCATGTTCTCCCACTATGGGTTTCCTACAGTTTGGTGTTTGTTTTTTTTTTTAATGGAAGAAAGATTTTCCCCTCTCTTCAGCTTCTCTCTTTTCATTTTGGAGCACTGCTGTCAGAAGCAACCATGACATGCTCTTTTTGGAGCCAGTTAAGAGATTTCTTAAAGCCATTAAGGTTTTTTTGGTCCACAAGGCAAACTGCAAACTGAACAGTCACACTGATCCAAGCAACAGAAGAGAGCATCTTGCCACAGGACATTTTACCCAATCATTTTAGCAGATAATTCCAGCACCTTCTCAATCATTAAAACCAAACATAAAGCCCATATAAATCCCTGGAGATATTAATTTAACTTGATTGTGTCCCTAACAAGTGGAATGGCTCCTTTCCTTTACATGCAGTGTTCGGCAATGGAGAAAAGTCCTGGGCATCATTCTTAGACCACTCTACACATTCATTAATTAATTGGCATTTTGTTTATTTATCTAATGAGGTGTGCGACAGCCACTGCTGTGCAGGGTAAAAGTAACAAATTTAAATACTCTTTCTCTTCAGTTCTTTGCTATATCTCACAGAATTGAAATTTTTCCCTTCTCCCTGCCCCTCCCCCCTAGTAAAGTCCCCAGTGCTTCTTGCTATACCTGAAATACTATATTTATAAACTATTTTTTTCTGTCAGTTCCATACATACAGTTTCCATTAACATCAGTGCAAACTCAATATGAACATCAGACTATAGCTTTTACAAAGAGCCTAAACTAAAAGTGCATATTCTCGCACACATTCAACATAACAAAATCCCACAGGGCACGATTTTCAATAGATGTTACCTGTGAAATTGCCCAGCCCAGTTTATTCATGCTGATATAACGCGTTCATGTAATTCAGGACCGCTGGCATACCTACAGCCAGTTATTTATCTGTTCCTTACAGGTACACACAGTCTTCTCGTCAAGTTAGTACGGTGGTGTCCAGCGCCTCTGATTGCTATGTGATGATACGCCGCAGACCCACACCCTGCACACATTTAAATCCAAGGTGACGATCCCGATTCCCGGCTCCTGCGCCCCATAGCTGCAAGGACTGCTTGCAAATTCGAGGGGCTGGCTCATGCTGATGTCCTACGATGCTAAGACGGTCAAAACCACACCGCTTTCAGCGGTTAGAGACACAACAGGAGGTGCTAGCCGCAATGCCAGTGGGCTTTGCCTCCTCTGCCCCAAAGACCCAAGAATTACAGTGGCGCAAGGGACAACACGAAGCACGAGAGCAGGTCAATCCCTCACACCTGGAGCCTCACCTGTAACATCTCTGTTACTACACCACAGTCATGAACAGCACATACTCACGAACAGCAAATAAAATGGAAAATTCAGTGTAAGATGACAACAAGAAAAGATGGTCCTTTTTTTTCCTTTCTTTCCCGATATGACAGTTTCAGTCTGAGGGCACAGGTACAGTTCAAATACAGCATTCTGTTCTGGGTGTCCTTAGCATTAGAAAGATGCCAGTAAATGGGGGGGAGTGAAGGAACCATCAAGAAACAATCACCGATCTGGTAGAACAGGCTGGCAAGCAAAAAAATTTAAATGGGTTTAGACAGCTAGGTATATAGAGTATGGCAAATCAATGAGCAAGTGTGGTAGGAAATGTGATGACTGTTGAGACATGTTTTCCAGAGTGCAAACATGAAGATAGATATCATATTTACATGCTGCCAAGGGAAAACAGCAAGCCATAGTCCGGCGAAATTTGAGGAAAAAGTACAACTTGGCTTAAAATCAGAAATGGAGAAGTCCATGAAACAGTGAATTAGTCTCCCAGGGAAGGGTTAGAGGGCTAATCACATGACCATGTAAATTCAGGATGAAAAAGGAGCTTAAGTAAAATTAAAGGAAAAATTTTGCATTGGCAAGGTTACTAACAAATATGTTTCCCATTGCTAAATTCGATGAGTTATGAATGAGTAAAACTTTACTTGCCTTTCTCACTAGTAACTCGGAGAACAAAGTTGTAGGTTGAATATGACATTGACGACTCGCAATGTGACTCAGGGAAAAAAATTCAAAGCATACCCCTGTACTATATTTTGGTAGTGTGCAGAATAATAGCAGCAGGGAATTTCAGTTCAAGCACTTCATATTTATTTGAAGTGGCAGCATTGGCTAAGATCTGAAACAGTTCTTCCACCAACTTCTCATGAATTTTAGCTGTTCCAGAATATCACATACACTGATTTTTTTCTTCATGACAGAACGCAATAGAAGGCATACCGCACCATTTTTTTTTTTTTTTTTGGTATTAAGGCATATTTAGTAACAGCCCATCTAATAAGGAACAATTTCTAAATACAGGGGCTGTTCTTGGCCGAAGAATGCTTCTAGATGCATGACTGCTCACAGAATATTAATTTCATACTATACCCAAATAACCAGCATATAGTCTGGCAGACATCCCTACAGAAAATCCTAAGAAAAATGTAGAATAAACAGCAAAAGATAATTTTAGTACCCTACCCCAACATGTAGTTAGATTCTGAATACCATTCTAATTTGTAGAGATACAATTAAAAAATCCCTCCACTAGTCTTAATTAGATCCCTGTCTTCTCAAAAACTAATTACATGTCAGATGAAGCACTGGCTTAGGAAGCCCCTGTATTCTTGCTAAGGCAGATGTAGTTCTATTCCCAGCTGTGTTACAGTGACTTACTATATGCCTCTCAGCAAGAAAAAATGCACACATTTTCAAAAGGCAATCACTAACTACAAAGCTTTCTAGACACTGATTTACCTTTCATGTGTGCTGAACCTCTACATCTCCAACAGAAATCAGCAGGAACCACCAGCAGTTTTGAAAAATAAGACCTTATAGTCGAGATTTTACAAATAATTAGGTAACAATAATTGTGCAGAAATGGCAGTTAGACACCTAAACCCTTTATATACTCTTGAAAAACCCATCAGTACATATCTACCATTTTAGATAATTCATTATACTCAAAAAGGTATAAAAACGTCCGTTTTATCATGGATTTCTAGAAAAATTTAGGTGTCTTAAAAGGGAGCCCTCTACCCAAGCAACTTTTCTGAGGCCAGCATGTAAATACCCTTGAGAAACTGGTAAAGTAAGACTCATGCTAAGGTAACTCAAAAGCGGTACATACTTCTCAATATACAAAATGAAATCCTGGCCCCATGAAATTCAATAGGCAAAACTCTCACTGACTTAAAAAAAAGTGAAGGTTTACCCTTGTCTCAGTCACTAGCAAAACTGCAATGGAAAAAATGTCAGAGATATGTACTCTCTTCATCCCTTCCTTACACTATGCTCTGTACAGTTTAGCACACTCAGCCACCAAAATGATCACCAAAATTTGGAAAGCATCCTGAAGATGGGAAACAACCAGTAAGTTATAAGTTTTGTAATCCAATGTTTTATTTCCAGTAAGTCTAAAGAATGGAAGTAAACATGGCCAGAAAACTTCAGTCTTCTGCTAATGTGAGATTAAAACCACGAAGTCTTTCACTAATATAGAGCTCTTAATCTGAAGATCTGCTCAGAGCCTTTAATAAAGACAGAGCTACGAAGACTAACGAAAAGTGAGATGGTATAAAGAGAACAAAAACCATTAAGCTATAGAATGAAAGAAAAAAGGATCAAACACCAGAGAATAACTCCTCCCTTCTTGATGTCTCACTCACACCACACGCATTTGCGGTGGCTTGAAGCTAGCAGCGCCCCAGACTGCAGAGAAAGCATCAATGGAAGAAGTAATGCAGCTGCAAGTGCTTGTCACCCTGTTTACTGAGGCCATTGTACTGAGGAACCTAAATATAGAGATTAAAAAATCTGATTCAGCCATCTACATGTTAAAATCTGGGCCAGTTTTACCAAGATCCAAACTGTCTTCTCAGGCATGTCGAGACACATAAAACATAACACACCACTGGGCAGCTGAACTGCAAATAGTTCAAAGCAGGCAGAGTCAAAATAACGTAAATATGAACACTTGGGAAGATTATTTCTTTCATTTGGGTACTGGGGGCTCAGGTTCTTCTTGAGGGAGGAGAATTCCCAGAGGAAAACCTTCACATAATACTGCCCCAAGTGGGTAGGTACACAGCATTTCAATCTTCTCCCGAAAAATTTCCCCTAAAAAACTTAGCAGCACTGGTAACACTGGTGACACTGCTCACCTGCTCACACAGTTGTTTATCATCAGAGGCACCAGCGATATGAGTCATGAGAGCACCTCGATCAATAAACACCCCCCTTCCTTTCGCAGCCCCCGCAGGTGCCACGGGGCTACTGCAGAGGCTGCTGCTCCCGAACAGAGAGCCAGGAGCCCAGCGGCAGAGTGATTACAGTTCACTCCGTTTTGAAAGGTCACTCACTTTCCATCACCTGATAGCATCATTAAGCCCAAGAGAAGTGCGTAACTGTTCGAAATTACTGCCTGGGGTGAAATGGAACAGTAAAGCCGTATCACTTATTTGCACCAGAGAAATTAAAAGGAAAAATAGCCGTCTCCTTTCACACCAGGACACATATAGCAGAGGGCCTGAAAAATATAGCAAGACTTTACTGCTTAATGAAGTACTTACAGTGATATATTAAGGCACAGAAGTTATTACTGCGGGAGAATCCATGATGTATTAATCAAAACACATTTGAAAGGCTTCATCGTATTTTTAAATTATGCTAGACTGTGTGTGATCTGGCCCCGCGAGGACCCCGCCACCTCCTGAGGCGTGCTGTGTCCTCAGCTCCTAGCCGAGAAGGCTGTGGGAGCAGAGGACGCTTAGCACTTCGCAGAATAGGGTCCTCGGTGCTCAAAGGAAAATCTAACCTAAAATTAACCTAAATGACCCAATCAGATCAAGCAGCTTTAATTAATAACATTTAATGAGAACATAGTTAGTGATGTAAGCAATCAAATTTCAAGCTTTTAAAAAAACAAAAACAAAACCAAAAACCAACCAAAAAACCACCACCACACAATAACTTAGCACTGACTATCTCACCTCCCATGTTACTCAGCAGCAAAACTCTGGCTGAGTTGAAGGAAACAGCAGTAAGCCTCTCTTCCCCCACTCCCCGTTCCCCACATTCTCTAGTTAGTGGACCACCAGAGGACATACCTACAGCTCTTGTTCTCGACTGCATTCTCTCTGAGCCTCAGCACTTGTGGAAACACCATCAAATGTGTTGGGACAACGCCTTGGTGGGAAAGCCATTGATGGCACTCCTGTTTTACGGGTGGGAAACAAATATCCAAGAATAACACTGAACTGTTCCAGCTCACACATAGCCCGTGGTAGATAACGAACTCTATTCTATCACAGGCACCACCTGGAAGACCACCCTTTCTCATATGAAGTTTTTCAATGCCGGCAAAACTATTGTTGTATATTAGTATTACACATTCTCCTGCTAAATATAGGTATTTTCAATCCCAATAAAAGGTTTAGAGTTGACTAAGTTTTTGCCACATTTTTTCAAGTGATCAGGTATATATAAGAAAAATGTTACATCTACTGCCTGCCTAATTTAGCTAGGTATATCCAACCATGAATATGTTGTGCAACGAAATTCCAACTAATATGGACAACACAGCTTTGCTCCTCTGCAAACTGAAAAACCCTGTCACTTACCTTTTGAACCAACAAAATAGAAAGGCTTACATGAAGGCACCTGCTATGCATTTTCAATAAAATGCAGATTTTGAGTTTTACTTTTGGAACACCCCCTATATATTTTTTACCGAACTTCCACCAAACATAGTCACAGCAGTTGACCATTCAATTGCTGCTGTGTCCCAGAGCAAGGGGATTTTACTGACCTCACATTTGCTGAACTGTCTACAAATAGAATGAGATGAGTAGTAATCAGTTCGATTTTTTTAAAAGCTTAAAAATTTTACAAACATTATGTCCTGTAAGCAGTATCAGAAGCAATGGGAACAGGAGGTAATTCTACTGGGAATAAGAGATATGTAGCTATACCTCTTATGATGAGGACAATGTATTCATATAGGACTTTACTGAGCACCAGCACTCTTGCACAGTCCTACCAAAAGGACTGACCCTATCATCGCCATAATCTTTACAGCAGTGGCAAAGCCAATACCGCTAAGCAAAGAAAAGTCAGACAAAGCCAGCTAAGTGACTTTAATTTACAGACAAACAAGACCTCTGTTTATAGATTGTCTTCTGGGTTTTTTTGTTTTTTTATAAAAAAACATTCTTTGCAATACAGATCACATGGAAATATGAGAAAGAAAACCGCTCTTGTATGATATACCTCACTAATGAATCCTAGCTTCAATGAGAAATTATGATAATTCAAATTTAATCTCTTAAAACAATTTGTGGTCCCTCATCTTCTGTGAATTCACCATGTCATTCTAACCTAATGAGCAGCAGCGTAATGCATACTACATCTTTCTAACATCAAAACCACTTGCCTCCCAAAATGCTAATTAGAAGGAAATGAAATTACAGAGAAATAACATTTTTTTTGTTTGATTTGTTTTAAAAATAAAATACAGATCCTGCAGGACACTGGATCCACTACTGTGAAGTGTGAAATGAAGCTAATTTCATTTCATGTACTATATTTGCTTTATTAGATCAGGAGAGAAATGGAAATGCAGCAATGTACTGTAAATGTGCCTAATAAAGTAGGCAAACATAGGCATCAACAGCTTACACAATGCATTTCCAGTAAGCTATATTTGTTTTCGTCGAAGTATTTGTGTAAGCAGAAACTACAGTCTAAATCTAAATCTGAAAAGGAAATCAAAAAGGATACAGCTTGTTCAGACAACTAGAGGCCTAAGCATGTAAACTATTCAGTTCTGGAGTCTATACTTCTTTTCAGGGTCATGCAACCCCCACAGTGACCCTGGTGGACCTAATGCCCTCAGAAAAACAGAATTCCAAGTCAAAGGTTGTTTGTGTTTGCCTTTCCTTTTACACCCTCTTCTTTCAAATCCACAGGCACCAATGAACGTCTTTTCCTTAAGGAAGAACTGAAAACAGCACGCCAGTCCCTCTTCTACAGGAGAGGGCAGGGGAAGAAAGGGGCAAGGAGAGGGTATGCTTTAACCCAGAGAATGTGTGGGACAGAAAGGACGTAGAGGGTGACGTGAACTAGCAATGCTTAGCAATTACATTTCTAAACCAAACTGCTCCTAAAACCAACAGGAGCTCCGACATCCATTTCCACAGGGAAACACTGCTTTTGTGAGGGCGTAACAGAGGATCAGGCTTCACAGCGGATCAGGCAACGAGAGGTTTCAAAAAGTGAGCATCCAGTATGAGATACGCAAGTGAACTGCCTGCTTTATGAACCATTAAGAGATCTAGCCATATAGAAAAAGTAAGGAGAAAAAATGGTAATTTGCCCAAATCAGTTTGCACTCAAATCATACTTAATTTAAATAAACAGACACAAGGGTTGAAGGAGTTCAGCTCTGCCTAGGCACAAATGAAAGTAATGCAAGCCAGTTTATTAATAGACAGATTAAACCATCCAGAAACAGCCTGATGAGTCAGTACGACTCGGCAGCTGAGGGAGATCTCCACGGCTTTCACACATGATGGGCGCCTGTGACAACAAGGTCTACAGCTAAAGACATGGGTGCCAGCACACGGCTCTCTGGAGCTGACAGTGGGAAGCCTTGAGCAGCTGTAATGGAAACAAGGGCACTCAGCACTTCACTCCAGTTGGTGGCAGGTTTGGTAGTCATCTCCACACACAGTCACACCAGTAAGGAACTGGTCTGAGCAAGGGAGCCCCAGAGAAGTTATCGGTTCCATGGGCTGGGGCTGAGACCAACACGGGGAGTCAGTGGGAGAGATTCCCTGCAGCATCTGAGGGGTTACTGCCAGGGTGCATCGGACACTTTATGAGGTGCCCGGCAAGAACTCTTTGGAACTGCCCAAGACACATGATGGGAAGGACCAAAGGTGGGCAAAGGTGGTCTGAAGGGTAACAAATAAGGGAAAACAGAGGGACAAGGGTCCTCTGTTGAGGTGTCAGTATGCTTGTCTGGCCATGCCCTGCCCTGGCTAAGTGTGGGCTGGCCTCTCATGAGCACCAAGCTGGACCAGCTGGTGAGCAGGATAGGAAGCTGGAGGATATATATCTCTCTCTATATATATATACATATTGTGTCTACTGGGAATACATGCTCAACCCTGCTACCAGCTGGACTTGGGGACATGGAGTTTGCTACCAGCTGGACTTGGGGACATGGAGCCTCATCTCTGGCAGGCTATCAGGGTTAGCAACTCTTGGTGGATACCATCTTTGTGTTGGACTTACACAAATAATTATCAACTCCTCATTTGATATCCAGATAGGAAGAACTATATACCCACCAAAGTACAGTTAAAGATATCCTAACTATAATCCTCACAGCTCACAAACTTCCAAAGATCAGTTATCATGGAACAATACAGAGAGCTTTCCTGATGTTCTACCTATGCAAACTTGGTATTTGAGAGTAAATACTAACAAATCTAATAAAAGGTGTAATAATGATGTAGAAACTGTAATAAACTATCTACACTTCTACTGGGGAAAAATATTAACTCAAAAGTCACACTGGCTTGCCAGAAACCAAATTTGGGGTGATAAATACTCATTTCTGATTGTAGGTTTGCAGCTTTACATTCAGCTGAGCCATCAGCACCTTTGAACAGCTGAGACTGATAAAAGCATGGTCCAGTGGGAACAAATGAGGATGAGGTATGAGCTGTGCACCTGGCAACCAACGAACTCCTTTGAACCTCATGCTTCCTCTTCCCCTTCTGCAAAATGCTTTGAAAACTACAGATGAAAGGCCTATGTTTATTAGCCATTATACTGAAGCCTTATACTCCAAAATAAGATACAAAATATAAAAGTACATTAGCGGCCAAATTCTCAGATGGTAAACAGCAGCCTCCCCCATCCCAGCTGATAATTTTCTCAAATGAAGAGGCCAGCCCACAAATCAGTTCTGATTTACTTTTCACCTGTGACAGGAAACTTCTCAAAAACTTCTTGCAAAGCTGTGCTATGTCAGAGACTCAACCTGCAAAAGCAACTAATGTTCCTGGTCACATCCAAAAAAGCCGAGGCCAAGCCGGTGAGTGAGCCCTGTCCTGGCAGAGCCACCATGCCACTGTGGGCTGGGCTGGTGCAAGTGCTTGCAAAAGGGCCTGGGACACTCAATTTCTGCTGAGGGCCTGCCCCAGATTTTTCCAAATACAAACTTGGGTAGCCCAAGCAGCTTGATACAGCCCTCATATCAGCCACATCACACAACTGCCAAAGTGGGAGTCACGTCTGAGCAGCTTGTGAATTCTGGGCAGGTCACGTTGGTCACCTCTTGCTGTGACTGCTCGGTGGTTTCAAAGAAAATAAGACCTGTGTAAGGGATGCAAGCAGGATCAGACCTTTTGACTGGTAAATCAATTGACACACAGTTTGTCTGAAGATCAATGTTTCTTTAATGTCTGTTGCAAAGTAAAAATATCTCTTCTTGATGACTCATTTTCCACACTAAAGAACATCCGTGGGTGGGAGAACAGAGCTGAAGCAATTCTATTTTTTTTCTCTTGTCACTATTGTAGCAGCTCTAAACTCCAGCATGAACTAGAAATGAAGCTTTGCAAGATGTTTCCAGCAAGTGAACTGAACAGCACTGTTTTGTTACCTCTTTTGTCATCATTTTTATCCAGATGCATATTACATTCAAATCATTTCAGCACTGTTATGGGTCACCCTCACAATCTGACCTTCCAAACACAGAGGCAGAAGTGGGGATTTTATTGCATAAACTGTTCAAATGGATGGTGTGTTATTTGCAAAAAACTTCTTCATTGTTAGTGTTCTGAGTCCGGTCACGCTTTAGTTATGTTAGGACCAGAGTCCCTGTGAACTGAATGAGAATATATTTATCCCACAGGATTAGACTAAACAACACCACTAAACAGCACTGAGGAGTGCCTCAGAAAACCTCTGCAATGTTGCTGGACTCTCAGACTCTACAGAACTTGGCAAGGGCTTTCTCCTGTCCCAGTGACCCCCTGCTACACAACACTTCAAGTGGAGATGATACATCATCCTTTTTGTTCTAGATGGGGAAAGGCGTGGAATACTGACACCTAGTATCAGGACAAGTAGGTGATCCCAGCATCCTCCTAGGGAAGCAACACTTTTCATACACTCAGAAGGCGGGCAGAAAACAGCCCACAGCTTCTGAACCAGGGTGCCCAAAACAGAAACAGCAGGAAGTGTGGGAAGACTCATCATGAAAGGAGATTTCCTCGCCTCCTCCTCCTTCCCTTGAGCAAGCTGACTCATGGTTTCTCAACAGCACAAGCACAGTCTTTCCCAGCAATGGCAAAGCATCCATCCTGGAAGCAGCTGTAACAAAATCGCAGTGGTCTGAAAGGGAATGACAAAAAAACTGAGGTTTTTTGAAAGGTAGGGGGCTAGGAGGTGCTAATTTCAAGGAGGATCAGAAAGTTCTCATCAGGTAGTAAGAAGGACTAGGCACCTCTTGCCCTCCAATATCGCACCCTGCTCCCATATCCCTCTAGTATCCAGCGTCCTTCCAGCAGAGGGACCTCCAGAAGAATATGAAGAGCCATGGTGCGTCCCATGCTCTGAACATCCACTCTGCCCTCACCCACCTGTGCCTCCCTGCCTGCTGTGGAGGGCAGAGGAGGAGGCCGGACAAGGAGAAGGCCAGTACGCTTTGTTCCTTGCCACCACAGAAAGAGCAACGATTGAAAAGAAGAATTTTTTACTGTGCAGGGAAGGAGGCAGAGGAACTCTCTCTGTACAGGAGGCCATCCAAATGCAGATTACCCCAAGAGGTCCTACGCTTTATGTGTAAACGTAAATCAAGAGTTGCCTTGGTCTTAGCTTAAGAGGGAAGGTACTTGCACTCATTCTCAGTGAAATGTGAATATATTTTAATTTAAAATCAAGTGCCTCTTGTTATTTTGAGACAATTTTCTCTAACACTTTGCTGTGTCGCAGAAATCGTTACTTCATAGGGTTGTCTTTAATGACCCAGGAATTCCTTCCTGTGTTCTCATTTGCTAGATAAGCTTATTTATTTATTCAGGTTTAAACATTACAGAGCAGTAAGTCCATGCTCTGTTAAAGCTATTGAAAATGCAGGTGTCCAGTCAAACCTGTCCAATAGCAAATATTTGACATGGTTCACAGATCTCTATCTGAGATAGTACAGTCTCGCAGACTGACTTTGATTTTACATTTATAAGGGGAAAGAATCAAGCTTTGCTCATACAAAAAGAGAGGACAGGTGCTTTCAGGCAGAGACAAAAATGTTCACAAGCAACCACAGGTATACCCAAAAGAGTAGTGCTTTCAGAGAGTATTTGTGCAAGCAGCCCTAAAGATATAGACAGAATAATGAGTATTCTGTGTGCATGAACTCCTCAAGCCTGCAGCTGCTGATCTGAGAGCAGATCTGAAAATGCCATTTTAGACTCTTCATCTCTCAAGTCAGTACCAAATACACAGCTACAGATTTATTTCCCAGATTTCCCAACATGAGAATAAACTGGGGATTTTTTTACTGACCACAGACTCAAAGATGAATAACACCAAATGGATTCACTAATATTTGTAGGATATGATGAAAAAAAAAAAAAAAAGAAACAGCAGGGCCATGAGTGCTCCCGAACTGCAAAACAGTGCATCAGAAGAGGCACTAAGGCTTTCTGTTCACTGCATTTCCAAGCATGATTTTCTTGAAACTGCTGACACAGTCAAAGTGCTGACAGCTGTCATGTATGGATGGTTATTTCTCTTGGCGAACCTTTTCACTTCTGAAATCTTGACAAATGCAGGTGCTAAGCCAGGAAAATCTAGTGTGAGTTACTATTCTATATTGACCTCAGTGAAGCAACTACCTTCGGTGCATCTCCCAGGATGAAGGATATAGCCACAATAAATAGAGTACAATCACCATGTAAGTCTACTGTTACAAACATGGGCCACACGCTGTCCATATCTGTCTGAGTCTGTAGTACAGAAATATTAGCTAAACACAGACCATCTGCCAAACAAGATAGAACTGTTTTTGGAAGATCTATAGAGCTCCAGAGAGCTCAGGTTTTACTGGACCACTGTCCAAGGACAACGTCTTCACTCAGGATTCAGATTTCATGCTAGCCATGAGTAGTCATAACTCACCTGAAATATTTGCAGGCTTATCAAATCTCTCCTTAGTTGAGAACCTCCAAAGCAATATATCACTGAAGAACACAAGATTTGTCCTCACAGGGCCTAGAGATTCATCAGTCTTTCAAGGTATTGCATTATACTTTATTTTTTTTAACTGCAGGTCAGAACAGAACCCTCAGGCAAAATATGAAAGATCTGTATATTCTTGTCTCAGAGGGTTTTTTAATCCATTCGTGCCCTACACTATAACACAAATAACAATGGAGGAAGGTTTATTTCTCTTTCCCTCAATTTCAAACTCATCTAGATTACAATCTTGTACTTTCAGTGATAGCTTGTTACCTCCTTTGCAGAGACATAAGTTCTTCACCTGTGGCACTTTATTTAGATATGGTGAGGTCAGAATTCTGGCGGAAATATCTTAGCTGGTATGTATTTCACAATAATCAATAAGAGAAACGGAAAGGAAACTTAAGGCATGGGAATAAAAGTAGAAGAAATACAATGGCAAACATGGCACACAATCCTGTAGGGGTCTTGGAGATTATTTTTAAGGTTAAAATTAGAAAGATCTTTTCCTTCTCCCTCAGTATAAAGCAGCGTGTTGATATGATGTGCAACACTTGGCTTGGTGAGAAGAATTCCAGTCGACTCTGCCCGGATGACCTGGGGCCTCTGTCACCCTTGGCCAGCAGACAGAAGAACACTTGTTTTCCACATCCCTAACTAACTTAATTCTCAGGATTGAGCAGCTTGAAAAAGTACTATTCATGTTCCATGCCAACTTGCTTCCCTAGCCTGTAAAAAAAAACACTAAGTGACAATAAATTCAGGACTATTTTTAACTTAAAAATGTGTATGTTACTATATTTTCAGCATGCGAATAAAATCTGGTGGCATTAATTTGACAGTTTCTAAAATCTAAATTTCAAATACAAAATAACACTAGGAAAGCGTTATTGCCCATGAAAACAGAATTCTGCAGATTTTGTGGAAAGCTAAGATTTCCAAAGCATTTTTAATAGTTTATATTTGCAATATTAAAGTGCACATTTATTTATGAAAGAAATTATTAAAATTACTTTTCTAAGGATTCCTGCACTTCAAAGTACATTGCCTTAAAACTACTCAAGGGGCAACTTTTGTTTTTCTTTGTTCTGTTCTTTTAATCACTTACTGATACACAGACAAACTTTATTTTATTCTAATATGGCGAGACCTTCAAAGCCTCCATTCCCTCTCTCTCCTAAGAGGTCTTTCTTCCTGATTTGCCTATCAGATTTTCTCCTCATTCCCAATGTTCTTTTCCATTTTATTTTCTTACCTTTTCTTCTCAGCCATTTCTCTCTCTTGGCCCACATAGGGCTCTAAAAGGACTATTCTAAATGATATGGATTCAAAAATTCCTCATCATTTATTTAACCACTGAAAATCATGTCTTCACTAAAACAAAAAATTCTATGAGAAGTTGAGTTTTTAATCAAAATGGTAAATAACTGCCCACTGAAATACTTTTATACGTCCTTAGTACATCCTGGAAATTGTAGTTGAGGAACCTCACCTCTTCTGTGGCCTGAATGGAGTAAGCATCCCTTATTTTAACACAACGTTAGACCCCCTTGCACATGATCCATCACCCCGAGCAAGTAACCACACATTTCCTTGCAAAGAGATAACAAAAGGAAATCTAGACAGAAAACAGGAGCAGAAGCTCCATGGGAGCTGAAGTGCAAAATATAAGATCTTTAAACTTTGCTGCATCGAGCTGCTAAGTAAGGCAAGCACAAAGGGTGCAGGAGGAGCAGCCCAGGGCTCACCAGGAACAGGAACACTGGTTTGCTTTGCCATTTCCTTGCCAGCAACACAGTAAGGAAGACAAGAAATAATATTAGGCCAGTATCTAAGCTGAGATGTTTACAAACTTTTATAATTAGACAATTTATTACCAAAAATCACTTTAATTGAGTTTAATTATGTACATGTTAAATTAATTACTTGTACAACATTAACTCAGGCAAGAGTAAGATTCCCTATGCCTTGCGCAGATATGTATTACGGGAGTACCTACCCAAGCAAAGCTATAATTTCATTAGATCAAGGTCTCATGCTACAGAAACACACAAATATGCAGCAAAACTGGACAAAAACTCATGGATTTAGATAGGAAAACCTGTATGTAAGCAGGGAGGGAATGTCCACACCTGGATTTTGCAAATACATAATGCATAAGACAATGTGGCTTTTCTGACTTGAATGAAGATTCACCTATATATGTTGGACAGATGACTGATCTAGACCTTCCAAATATTTTCCATCCTGGTAGGATGGGTGACCTAATGGTGACAGCCATAAAACTCATTAGTGAGATGCTATGCTGTGGTAGGAGGCACTAAGACACTCTTTTGAAACTCCTTCAGAGAACTACTGATGAATCCTCACCACAATAATTAATACCCTAGGAGACGAAAGAGAGAAAGAAGTGTAACAGCTTTCAGTGAATATTTCCATACAAAAACCCCTGCTATACAACTAGGACCAGTTTTCCCCAAGTTTTCAGTTGATGCTGATGACTGAGAAACAAGGTGTACGGCAAAGCAAGTTTGACGAAAGTTGTCAGGGAGGCCTAGCCAGTACTGCTCCTTCCCTGCAATTGATTCAGTTCTTCTAAAACCTACCTCAGCACCACTTCCACCAGGGACTTTTGTGCCTCTTGGTGGGAGAGAAAAACAAACTTCAGCTGAAAATTGCAATTCACAATTAAAGTCCTCCCTGGGCTATACTTCCAAGTATTATAGAGTATTTACTCAAAAGCACTAAAGGGGATGAGATGCATAAGCCTCATTACAGAATACACAAACTTTATATTAAATTAATATTCTTCCTCTTTTCCCCATTCATATTAGGACAAAGAATTAACAATTCCTATCTAAGTGTCAGTGGTAATAAATAATAAAAATAATAATAATGCTAGTGCAAGCGCAGGAAAACTCTCCACAACCCGAGGGCATAGAAGGTATTATTTATTATTCCACTAAGACTTGCCACATAGGTTATATTGGTCAAGCAAGGAAATAAAGCACAAAACCCAAATCCCACTGTCCTCATAATGACTAAATTATAATATTAGTGCAAAGCTATTAAGGCCATTTAATATGATCCTCCTAGAGTTCCAAACAACTGTTTCACCTTTTGCCTACTTAAAAATACATTAAAATGGATCCCAGCTAAATTACTGTTTCGGTTACTTTGGAGTCCGTTCATTAGCAGAACCCCTGCCTTCTCCATGCATTATTAAAATTCCTTTCTTAATGAATCTTGCTACACATGGAAATATATTATTGACAACTCAAACACAAGTATATACTGTGTCAACAATGCTAAATTATCTTCATTACACAGCAGTGCAGAACTGAAACAAAAGCTACAGCACTGCATCATTTAATATCGCATGCCAGGCTAAATGGTCCCACTTCAATAAATAGTCAAGAAATCATGGATTTCAAAGAGAAGAGCACCTATTTATTGAACACAGGAATCTAAAGGCTTGCATAAAAAGAGAGATTTCTGACTCCTCGCTTTCTCTAAAATGAAGAGCAAGGGCAAAATAGATTTTTTCCCTGAGGAAAACAGAACAGCTGAAGAGAAAACGCACAGAGAAAAACAGCTTATTTTGATCATTCACCCTTAACATAGTCAAACATCACAGAATCAAATGACCAAAGCCAGAAGGCAAAAATATGAGACAGTAAGTGCAAGAAAGAATAAAATTAATTCAATAAAGTTGGAGGGTTATATTAAAAAACATACTCTTCACATCAATTCCACCCGTTCCACCAACTGATACGGAAGCATCAGTTCCAGGGAAGTACCTAAAGCTCGGTGGAACACATCTGTGTCCATGCCAAGAAACCCTACAAAATTTGAAGACATGCATTGAGAAATGACGGCATGCCCTTGCACAAAGACGTACATGTGTGAATTGAATCTTGGCTGAGGGCCCGCTCTGCAGCTCGTACATCGCTGTGGCTCTAGTGAAGCAAGCAGAACCAGCTTATGCCAGTCCTTTAATACGCAAAGCAGAAGTTACCAATCTGTAAATTTAAAGCCAATTACAGCTTTATCACACCTAGTGTACCAGTTGCAAGTAGAAAATACATACCCATGGTGGCGNGGGGGGGGAAGAAAAGAAGGTAGCACAACTTCTATTTTTTACTCTCAGGGGAAAAGAAATTACTTCTACAGCCATTTTTGAGCTATGTCTGCACGCCACATATTGACACTCTCCACCGAGGTCAGAAAGCCAACCATGTGAATTGCAAAGTATTCATGTATATTTGTGCTCGCCTTAATTTTATCCTAACATTTCCATTTTTTATATAAAAGAATAGCCATCTCCTTAGTCACTTGGGTAGATTTCCCAGGCACAATTTTTATTAGCAGAATCCAATGCAATATATGCTGGCAAACTACTGAGAAAATTCTTCACTCCACGGGCTCTTCCTCCCACCTCTACCTATGTGAAGCTATGGTTTAACAAAATGTAGTGTAAATAAGTTGTTACAATGGAACAGTCTGGTCCAACAAACAAGACTGTTAGACAATACTAGGGAACATTGAATTCCTTCATTTATACAATTGTCTTATACTAAGAACAGATGGTTCAAGAGAAAATGCAAACATTCTCTTATGAGACACCAGGTTAATGGCTGCCACTTTCTAAATGGCTGAAATCTTTTCCAGCTGAGCAGAATAAATGAAATGCAGCCATGAACAAGAAGCTATGGCCTTTACTTACAAAACTCTAATTTAGAAGTCTCTTTCTTTTAATCCTGTATTGTCCTGTTGTCAAATGTGCAGTTTTTACTGCACTACTGATTTACTACCTTTTTGGTACTAAATTTACTACTGATTTAACAGGCCCTACTAACACAATAAGCTGAAGTGCAATAACAAAGACAAGAGTCTATTTTGCAGCCTGAAATCAGATGTCATGTCCACAGTTCTTCACAGCCATTCCCAAACCGAATTATGAGGTAGAGGGAGGCTACGAAAAAACAAAGCTGAGTGTGGCTCGTCCCTGACAAAATTCCAAAATAAAGAGCCACTATTTAAAGGAAAGCATTTGTGCAAGAACAAGTGGATGGGTGCTGCTTCACTACCTACAGTTACGTCAGGAATGGGAAAAGTTTCTAACAATCGAAAGGTGTCTGAAGTTGTCTCTCAATGTCCTTAATTTACCTTATATCAAGATTTATACATCCACCAAGTGGATAACCACAAGAGGATTGCCCAGAAATAGCTTGGATTCAGTTTAACAGAATCTATTCAATTTTATATTCAAAGCTTCTGCCAGGTCTGTCACTGAATACATCATCTTCAGAAAGCCCATCTCATTCTCAGCGGTATTATTAAGGAGGCAAACCCCAAAGTATGTCTAACACATGCCCACTCCTTTCCCAGTTCTCTCTTTACCTGCGAGGATGTGGCTCACAGCCTAGTTACCACAATTACCTGCTTTAACAGATACATATAGTTGGAAGTCATAATACTATTGCTGCTGCCCTACAGTGACTAATAGTAAGGGTAAGGAAAATTTCTGATAGCTAATTCTCAACCTGCCAGCTATAAACCAGAGCCTACTGGGAGCAGAACTGCTCCTGAATCCTTAACTGCTCTGCGTGCAGCAAGGATGTGCCTGCTCCTCCTCCTTGCCTGCCGCAAGACAGTGAGAGATTGTCTCAATGTGCTCTCTGCATAAAAAGATGAGTCTGAAGGAGCAAATGTTACAGTGCGCATCAACTCTTCTCCGGCATTGGAGGAACTAAACACCAGAAGGTGTATGCCTAATGAAATCCAAACCAGACCACAGGGGAACAAGGCAAGATGCTGATGGCTTTCTCTATCAGAATGTGTACAGCATGCAGCTCTGCTGGGGTTGACAAATGCACAAATACAAGGGATGAAGCAAAACAAGCTAAAAGCAAGGGAGAGGGAAATGTTCTGCCTGACAGGGGACAAACAAGGCAAACGTGCAAACAAGGACAGTGAGTTGCAGCGGTACTGAAAGATCTCACAGTTAACTAAATAGTAGATCCCTGAGAGAGCAGCCTCATACTGTGTTTAGTTCAACCTAAACAGTGGGCTGCCACCAAAAAGAGACATCCTTTTCTCTCCCCTCCTCTCAGTGCCTTCACTGCTTCCCAGAGCCAGCAACCCATTTCATCTTTCCCTTGTGCTGCATCTGATGACTGTGCAGCCACCATCATCAGTTCTTTGACAAATCAGCGTACCAGTGGAAGGGATGGGATGTTAATATAGCCACATATGCCTTTTATCAGGGGACAATGAAAAAGCTGCCTTTAAGCAGCAGCCTGCACCTAGGTTGGATTACATACAGTGAGGAACTGAACTCTGGAACTGCCCAGCCTCTGCACCAGCGCTTTTCTAAACGCTTCACCCATTGCAGTCTTGAATTTGCATCATCTGCCTTAAACTTTCAAATCTGGATAACTATATACACGAGAGACCATCTTGGTTATGAAGATGTTTTCCCCGTCTAGTCCCAAAACTATAATGAAAATCTTTCAGATATATCAAGGGATGTCAAAGCCCCCAAGAAAATAACCAGCATGAACACAATGAGCATAAACTGTGCGTGTAAATCCTCACAAATTCTTATAAATCATCAAACAGCTAAGCATTGAAATTTCAAGTCCTAAGGTACACATCCATGAAGACTTAAAGTACCAAATGCATATGTAGTTCAAAGAAAAAAAAAAGTAAATGTTGAACAAGCAAAGGCAAAAAAACCCCAAACAACAAACCACCAAAAAAACCTCCTGAAAAGACAGTGACGTTTGCTGGGCAGATAAATGGACCACCTTATAATTTTCACACTAGCCACGGCAGGCAAGTACAGAGTTCACCTGGGGGAGCAGAGATCATCCATAGAGTGCTGAAATGCAACTGCTCTTGCTGCCTGAACCTCATATATCGCAATGATGGCAAGCTTTGACAGTTCTGATTTAATACTGATAAAGTACCATAAGCTAATTAATCTGAGAATACTACTATGAAGTATTCCCATGTAATACTGGTGAAACTGAGGTACGAAAAGACTTGATAGTTCAGATACTATTTTCTGGCTTTCGGGCACATACTCTACGCTTGCTTTTATAAGAACAAAATATTTTCTGCAGCAAATTGAACTCACAACACTGACTATTTGTTCTGTGATCATACAAAGATTAAGGATGTGACAGCTGAGAGCCACAAAAAATGAAAAATAATACTTTTTATTTTTGCCAACACAGTTGAATACTATATATACAAAACAGGAACTCTTTGGTGCTTAAAACATACTAACCTTTCTGCTAAATCTCTACTGTTAAGTCACTGTGTAAACACCTACGCGTACGGAAGAAGTAGCCATTCAGAAAATCTGTGCTCATCAGATTAATTTTGGCAGCACACGATGAGGTCTCACCAATGCAGTAATCCCTTTGAAACTGATAGTTTCCTTCTCCCAAACTGCTACACCGAGCTATCATCTTCCCCGACAAGGACATTGGCCTCTCTTTCAGCCCTCACACACACAGAACCTGTGTGATTCTGCGCAGGGATGGCAGCAATTGCAGACAGAGGAGATGAACCTCGCCCAATGTTGGGTGCATCCCCTCTCCAAGTTTCAGGTCCCCACTCCAGCACAAAAATCCCAAAGAAAGCCAAGACAGCAGAAGGCAACATGCAAGAGAAAAGGACTGAGGCAAAAAAGAGTATCTGCATCGGGCATCTTAAAAAATCCATCTGCACGGATTTTTTTCAGATAAAAAAATACATGTACAACCGAAAGCATCACAAAAATTTTACTGAACTAAGGAGATAGCACAAGCAAAACCTGAAAATGCTATCTGTAGTGCTGTGGGTGAATCTGTGTATATAAAACACACAAATTCTGGTTTGCCTTTATGAACTGCCTCTATTTTTATGTCTAACAGCTGCTTTTCACTCTCACAGTGTATTGAACTGTGCTCCTTCTGCTAAATGGAGAGCAACAACAACTACCACTTTGTCAGGAAAAAAACACCTCACCACTGTAATTAAGAGCTAGTAAGTAATGAGTAAGGTTACCTCAACACAAAATGGCTTTTCTGTTTCCTCTGAAAAAAAGTGTTAAGTTTGGAAATAAAGAACTTCCACAGCAACAAAAAAAAAAAAAAGAGTCCAGGCTCCAACGCTGCTTCTGCCATCACGAACAGAAGTGCCAAGCCTAAGACTGGCTGAGAGGTGGTAGGGCTTTCCCAGCAGGCCAGCGAGCCAACAAGTTTGTTGGTCAGCCTGGGCTATGGGAAGGTGTTTTGCACTGATGAGAGTCAGCACAGAAGACCCTGACGCAGGGCCACAGGGTGTTTCACAGCAGCAAAGACATAAGCCCGTCAGCCTCTGTGGGCTAAATTAAGCAAAACTGAGACAAGAAGCCCATGTTGAACCTACCCTTTTACTCTCACTTGACAGCTGCTAGTTAAAGCGTAAATCTGTGCTGGAGGTGAAACACTGGAAACAAATGTTAATGAGCAGTGCAGAGCCTGAGGCATCAGCAGCAGCGCTGAGACCTATAGGCTCCGTGGTCTCAAGTCTGGAAGGGTAACAACAGCATGCCCATGCTCAGGGAACACATGGAGAAGGGGAAAAAAAAAAAGAAAAAAGAGCAGTAGCCTCTACAAAACCCAAAGAAATGTGGAAGCTGCAATTACGCGACCCAAGCTCTATCTCCCACTGACCATGCAGGAGGGGGCAGAGGCAATAGCAGCCCTGCAGCTCTGCTTGTTGTGTCCTTCCGTCCAATTCCCTGTCCTGGTTTACCCTTTTCTCACTGCCCCCACCACCAGTTTGCTTTTGGAGGAGGACCCACAACAGTCAAGAGATGAAGCCAGTAAGTCTGACCTGTTTCTAAAAAGCCTGTATTGATACAAAGTGTATGGCTTAAAAAACTTCTTTGGTTCTCTGAAAGATCAGAATCTGGCTAGGGAGACCTACTAGACCCTCTCAGACAATAGTCCTTTTCAAAAACACCATGGGTGACCAGGTAGACCTGTATATGAAAGCCATGGTCAAAACAATCACCTGGGAAGATGTCTCTTCCCTAGAGGAGATCAGCTGAACTCACATGCTGAGCATCTTCAGGATATGTCATAACCCTTTCCTGTTAAACAAAGGATTTCTAACGCATCCAAAAGAGCATCCACAACACAAAATGCCTTCTATGCAGAAAGCATAGCAGCAGAAATGCTTCTCGCAAATGGAGAAATACTCAGTATCACGAGCTACGTTGTATACAAGAGCCTCAGGTTCCTTAGAAAAAGAAGCCAAATATCTACAGATGTTATGTATCTACAGGCATTGTAATATGTATTATACATATATATCACTACACGTAGACAGAGGCTGCTTTCACAGCAGAATCAGAGCACTTACGCTAAATGGGAGCAAGGTTAAGACAGCCTAAGCTTCGGTATAGAGACTATTTGGTTATATACCTGGGCTTCCTATGCAAGCGAGCATGGAGGAGACGAGGAGCACGGCCAGTACATCCCACCGCTCAGATACAGCAGTTCCACACGGCAGAAACACAGAGCTCCTGCTCTGCCTGCAAATGTGACGACCGACAGACCTCCGTGGTCATGCGGTTTCAGCAGCAGATCTTAATGAAATGCTTTGGAAGGGATGCTGTTAAGAAACGGCACTGGCAGCAGCCATTTACATAAATCTTATTCCTCTTCCAGAAACGAGGAAACTCTTCAAAGAATGGCAGCCAGGGGGCTGACATTGCCACCACCGCCTCCAGGGAGTACGCAGATGACTGGCTGTAACCCACAGCCCCATGCTGCTCTACGGGTGCACAACAGACACTCTTCTTTAAGAAATGTATACAGTAAAAAATAGTAAATGGGACCACATATTTTAATTTTAAAGTGTCTCAGCACTCATGGATTAAATACATGACAGCATAAAAATGTCATTCATCTTTCTTTCAGGTCCACTGATTATCTCTGAGTTCCCATTGCTACTATAAGTCTTAAATTAAAAAGGAAGATCTGAATTAAATCAGATTCTCCCTCAGACATATTTTTTTCCATGTCTGTTGAACAGAAATGCTCAAAGGTTTATTTTAAAGTGAATCAGTAGAGGAAAATAGCTTTTGGTCAAGTAAATAAACCCTCTGAAGAATAAAATGTAGAACGATAACCTGACCTGACTTAATTTCCCGGAACTCGGAAAACCAGCCCTGGTGTCTCACTTCACCAAAGATTTTTGTTTCATGCAGATTTAGTGGCTACACCTATATGAAACACACGATATATAAATTAAAGCAATCTTAGGAACAGAAACAAGTATTTGTTTAACATGCTTCAACTACACTTTAAAACATTTTATGGATTTTATGCAAATACAGGTAGGTGGAAATTGTTACAATTTAGGATCAAAGTGAGCTATAGTCTGAGATGTAGGAAAGAAAATATACAAGAAGATTAAAAGAGGATTTTCTTTTTTTTCTTATTATAGTTCTATCAAACTTTTTTGATTTCACAGAAAATTGTTTGTAATTTAAATGTCATTAGTGAGGGGAGAAAGGGACTTGCTGAGCTGCGAAATAATTAGCAACTTACTTCCTTCTTCCTGTAGGGGGAAAAATTCCCATAAATGCCAGTGTCAGTGCAACTGACACACATCCTCTTAGTCTGCATTAGGTATTTTTTGTATTATCAGTATGAAAGTATAGCACTGTACTCGTTTTTTCTAGGATACAGTTAATTTTCTTCATAGTGGCTCGCATGGTGCTGTGTGGTGGATATGCGACTAGGGCAGTGTTGATAACATGAGGATGATTTAGTTAGCAGTGCTTCTACAGCATGGAGGCCATTTCTGCCTCTGCCAGTGCCACACCGAGTAGGCTGGGGATGGACGAGAGTTTTGGAGAGCTGCCCCCTGGTGCTTCCCGCTGGGGAGGGGGAGCCAGGGGCTGTGCGGGGCTGAGCTGCCCACCGGGGCTGACCGCGGCAGGCACCTGGTTAGAAGGCAGCTCGTAACAGCATGTGCTGTGAACTTAGATTTCTTGTAGCAGTACAAACGTCTCCAAATTCAAGTATTTCTGTAAACCTTCAGATGCACCCAGGTCCACTTTTCTTGTCTCTCTTCTCCATTTTAACTCATGCAGGTCCCAGCAAGACTGTATACTTCCAGCTTGAAAGGAACTTTGAAAAGCATCAAGGACATTACCTTTTCAGTTATGTCCAGTCTTGTCTCAGGTTTTCACTCTGTAAGAGCTGCTTTTAAAATAAGCATAACAGGATGAGCGACAGACCCATACCTCACTGCAGTTCCTGTCAGTAGTCTACGTACCACAGTCCCCACACACTTCTGCAGACTTCATTCTGAATTCTTACCTGAGCATCTGCCACTGTAACCTCTTTACATGAGTAGATTTATATGAATCAGGATTGCAATCCATATTTAAAATTACACTGACAATTAGACAGATGTTACAAACCTCTCCTTCATCTTTATGCATGCAAATATGCAAGTATTTAGTTTTCAGACTGCAGCCAAAAAGTAAAGTATTTTAATAAGAAACCTAGGCCGTATACATCCAAAAGCTATTCTATAATTAACACAGATTCAATTTGTTTGTCTGAAATGAAAACGCTAGTTCAGCAAGGAGCTAGATCGAGCGACTGCTATTACAGTTTGCAATGAGACTCATAAGTTCCAGGGACACAAATTAATTTAAAGCCCAATTTGAATCTGATCATGGTACACAGAATGGCCACTATTAGAAATGTCCTACAATTTTATAAGACTGCAATGTTTAAGGAGCAGCTTCTCCAACAGATTACTTATCTTAAGTTTTCTTTTTTAAAAGAAGTAAAATCTAAAATAAGCTTAGGATTTCTAAGAGTGAGACTAATAAAAAGTATGTTCCTTACCTATATGAAAAAAACATATACATCTTTGCAAAACCTGGAGGCCTCATGCTTTAGATCAAGAACTTGATGGCTGGCAAGAGAGAGGCAATGTTTCAGGTATCTGTCTATATAGACTTTTGTCCATAATACATACTGATAAAACCTGTCTTCAAGTGGAGTTTTGGTATGTATGGGCTTTTGTCCATAATTCATACTGATAAAACCTATTCTACAGAGTTGTACTGAATACATATACAATTACACACTGCTCTGATTTTTACCTGTTTTTTGTTTTTTTAATGTAGTCTCTTTTGTCCCTGTAAATATAGCAACAAAATGTATTTTCCCCTTCACTCCTACCATAATTTAATCACTTCAATGTGGAATGGCACATTTCATTAGCACACAACACATTTTAAAATCCTATCTTTTTTTTCAAGAGGCTGGGGGTTTTTTTTTGCTGTCCCTCCCCCCCGCCCACGGCAGGACGTTTCCCCGCATGCTCTTATTGGCGATGGTTTTTCTCTGACTCAGGCTCTCACGCCTCTCTCTCCATTTCCCCTTCCAAAGTACATGTGCATCTGCTTGTCACCCCTCTACCCCTTCTATCAGTATCCAGCCATCTTCAGCTCCCCAGTCTCCCCCAGTTTCTCCACCACTGTCTCCTGGTTCCCGTCTTCTCTACACCTGTTCTGGCTCTGGCTGGGTAGGGCAGCTCCAGCACACCCTGCTGAGGACTGGTTTTGTCTATTTAGGCTGAGCTATGGTCCCAAGTCAGATTTTCAACCTGTGTAACTACTGGAAGGCATGAAGCTGGACAACGGGCAGTGAAAGAACAGTATTCCTGCAAAGTCCCAAAGCCCTCCAGGAGCCAGGATGTCACTAAACCCTTGCATTTGTAGACTTCACAACCAAACAAGACAACAGCATTCACTGAGTTACGAGACATGCACCAAATCTACATTAGGGCAAGACTTGCATAATCACATTGCTTTAAAATTGAGCTAACAGCATTTGTCATCACTGAGATCTGCAGATGTCTGTGCTGATGCAACTATATGTCACCTTTCCCTACGCCACTAAGTAACACCTTAATATTATCTCAAATATCTGAATGCAAGTATCTGCATTCACACAGTAAGGATGTTCAGGTTCATAAACTCATGATTGGATTACATTGTTTCATCAGTGCAATACCCATCTGTGACAGATAATCTAATCTAGACCTTCTCTTCTATTATCTCTAACCTTTTTAAAAAATACCATCTGAGAAGGAGAACACATGAGAGCAGGAACTGGTTATAAACCATGTTGCACCAAGGCAGCTTGAGGTTAAGTTGTAAGAATGAGATATATTTATTTGGGGATCAGAATACACAGACCTTAACAGTGAAAAAAACATAAGCTGTTATTTTTCTTTACTGATGAAATATATCCTAGATGTCAAGGGTTTGATGTATCCTTCACAATTCAGTGGCTCCCGAATCTCACACAGACGGCACGTTGGAGCTGCAACTGTCATTTTACTCGAAACACCACAGTGAGGCAAGAATCTCACAACTGCTTTGTATTAAAAGATGGATTTAGAGCAAAATTCCATTGAAAAATACATGAAGCTATGTCAACTGACATCAGATGAGTTTCACTTCACAAAAGGAACTCATTAGCTGACCCAGGAGACAGAAGATTGAATGCTCATTAAAAAGTCTTTTGACATCTCCGTTCCTAACCAGCCTTGTCCCCTAAGCACCTAGGTTTCTGCTCCGGATCCTGCATCCAAGCTGCCAGCATCCAAGCAGTCTGACACAATTAGTCACAGGCTTACAAAAGGGTTTAGGGATCATGAGACCAAATTTTAGAAACCTCTACAGTTACATGAGAAGGGGCCTGGACTCTGCAGAGGTTTTTAGAAACGTTTAGGCTCTGTTTTCAGGCCGGAGCAGCCTAATTGTGAGGCTGGGTGTGCTGTGGAGTCTCACAGTTGAGCATCCCGATGTCTCTACCCCTGGAACTAGAGCAGGACCATACTCTACCGACGGAAAGGGAACGACTGCCATAAAACATTTAGCCATATTTTGGAACAAAAAGGGCTGGTGTAGATACCTCGTGCTTCACGACTCCAGACAGGAGGGAAGTACCTAAATCTCCTAAGCATGCGTGTCCCAACACAAGCCTGGCAGCTTCTCCTGCCGGGCACCTCAGGACGTTCCCTTTGCAAAGCCTCCCCTCGGCAGCCTGCCAGTGCTGCTGGCAGCTCTGAGGCACAGCAAACCAGACACAGGACAGTACGCCTTGCGAGACAGGCGCTGTAAGACATAAATACATGTCATTCTTTCGGAGAAAGGCTCAAAAGGACCAACTAGTGTAAGCTGCTGTGATGCAAGCACCCCAATGCCTTCTTACTAGTACACTGTCACTCGCCTGGCATGTTTATCTATCTTCACTTTCAATGGAAAATAAAAGTTCTTTTAGATTTTACTCTAAAAGATGAATGTTTTTACCATGCTGTTTCTCAACACACCTCTGCAGGGTCATTTGCCATTTTACTGGTGTAACTGTGAAGTAGCTGGTTACGGAGCAATGAAAGCTGAAAGTTCAGTGACCCAACTTCTCGTCATCAACACAAATATGTACTTGTTTCAGAAACATAAACACAGCATGTTACATGTTGGAGGATCCTGATGGAAATCTTAGATCAAGTAGCATTTCTCCAAATTTAATTAATGGATAGTCCCCGTAACAGCTATTCTTCTCTCAAAATGCTATTTACCATATGAGGTGGCCAATGTTAACACAAATAATACTAACCAAGGAATTACTGAGTACCTGAAGCCACTATAAATAAATATACATTACCTACAAACATAAGGAGGGTTTTTAGCTAGATAGATGGCCAGGCAGATACATAGGGTTAAGTTCTTTTAGTGTAAATTAAAACAGTATCATTGCTTCAGCTTTATGCAGATGAGTGCGGCTATGGGTTTTAAAATAGCAAAACACCTCAAAGCAATTCAAACTATAAATGGAATTCTTTAAAAATGAAATTTGGCCAAACATTAAATATTGGCCTCAATCACTCCAATAATCTCTAACTGAAATAAATGGAATTATTAAAAAAAAAAAAAAGACCATATAAAGGACATTAAACTGTTCTTTCTCTTTAGTTAGGTTTATATCATCTCATCAGTTTATATAGTCTAGAGGTAGAGGGGAGCAGGCTCATTTAGAAACTTTTTTGTATCTTATTTGAGTCAAAAAACTGATCAGCAGCAAAATAAAACTGTTTATGCAATTAACTCCTGAAACTTACCAAGTACAGCAATAAAAACCTCAGCAGTTCTGACCAATTGACTTCAAAATAGAAACAATCTATGCAGGAAAGTCCCAACATTACCCCAGCCCACTCAACCTTCACCTCACAATTCAAGGATTTTTCAGTAGAGTATATTATCTAGTTAATCATGAGCATATTGCAACCATTAGACATTGAAATCACTGAAGTCTGAGAGCTGAAAAGGATTCTCACTCAGGAGCAGCTCATGTCCCAATAAATGTACTGCCACTGCAGAGCCATGGGCAGCATCCTACTAGGAACTTCATGATACCAGGGGCAAACAGTTTGACTGTTTTACCTACCTGAGCTTTGAATGCATGTCAGTCAGATGCATAAATTTATTTTTCTAAAATTTTATTTAGAAATATTAGAATAAGGCATGGTATTGGTCATCCTCAGTGCTTCAGAATAAAATGAAACAAAACCTGGCATTGTATCTCTGAAGGAAATAACACTACCATAATATGTAACACCTCCAGCTTCAACCTCCTGCCAGAATTATTCATTATCATTAAAAATAAATTATAAACAGCTCTGAGTGAAAATACAGAGATAAACAGATAATGAGAAAACAGATATTTACATTGAGCCTATCGCCTTTTAAAGTATTTTAATTGTAGATGAAAGTAGATGGCCACAAATAACATCTTATTCTGTCTTCGCTGTTTAACACACTAATAAAAGATGCCTTTCCATACACAGACAGACTTCCACTTTGCCCTGATACAACTCAAAGCTGAATGCCGACCCATGCTCGCTCTTTTTACCACTCCCTCCAGACTTCTCTTCATGCAACAGCAGCAGCACCGAAAAGGAAACGCCGAACCTCTTCCTCAGACGAGGCTCTGCCACGCTCGGTCACACGTCAGCGCTCCCCCGAGCAATGGTGCAGAACCCCTGCCACCCGCCTGGCCATCGTGGCAACTTACCAGGAAACTGAGAGGCAAAACCCATTTTGCGTGCACATTTAAAAAACGCAGACAGATTTGAGTCAGAGAAAAACGCAGCTCCCTTATTATGGAGAGCTCAGATGTGTTCAGAGGTATACAACCTCTGAGGAAGAAGAAAGGAGAGTGTGCTAAAGGGAAAGCTGACACCACTTGTCTAAAATCAACGTGCATGCACATATTGGATATGGTCTGGAGTGGCTGCATATGCTGAAGCTTTGTGCATGCTAGATTACTACATGAAATTAGCACTGGAAAAGAGATACTCTCAGTTTAGCTGCTCGCCAGGAGCAAAAATTTTATGCTTAAAGTGAAGGACTCCGAGCCCTCTGGGAGGCAATGAGAAAGGCCTATTATCTATCCTCAACTCTTTTCATCCAAATTTCAGATGCTGAACTCACAGAATTCCTTCATTTTGCCTGATAAACTTCTTGCTGGCAACAAAAGGTTTTTTGTCCCTCCCCCACATATTATTTAATTGAAGCAGTTACGTATTTATTTTACCTGACCTGCCTCCGGCTGCACAGTCCTATAGAGCTGTGCTATCTGCCAGTCAGCCACCAGTCACTCTTGTCCTGACATGGGAGGAGAGCAGTCACTCAGAAGTGCTCATTCCCACAGCAGGATGACAGGCTCTGCCCCGCAGCTGGCAGAGCTCACAGGGGCACCATGCCGCTCTCCATCCTGCTCTGAAACATCTCCCATCAAAGAGATACTCGCTTGAGGCAGACCCTGGTGCAACACTGACTTGAGGTGTGGACAAGCAGCCTTCCGAGAGGGTATACACACCAGAATTTCACCCTCTCTCCATTTACACAGTTGTGCAGGGCACAGCCTGTGGCCCATTCCTCCGGTTGTACCTACTGGTACACCACCCCACCACATTTCCTTAGCTCTAGAGGTTCTGTGTGCTGAGGGCACACCTCACCCATCCTATGCCTACCGGGCAAGTAATCTGTGCAACAGGCAAACCGGGTTTTCAAGCCTGACCCTTAAAAAACACAGAGACATAGACCCAAGAAGTCCAGCTCACACTAGTGAAACTCCACCAGGAGGTTCACAACAGCATGAGTCTTTCACCTGTACTTACATCATTATAAATCAATGCAGAAGCCAACAAAGGAAAACCTCAAACAGTATCATAGAGGGCAAAAAGGCACCCTCAACCAGCTGTATTACTGGACAAATACATGAAAAAAACATCGTAATGATCCCCAAAGCAAATTCTGAACACCGCAGGAAGTACAGAGTAACAATTAGTAACACTATGCTCCTAATGAAATGTGAATTGTTACTGATGGAGCTATCAGAAGGTTTCCTGTGTTTGGGGGAACAGAATTAAAAGATAGTTACTGGAGAGAGACTCCCAAAGGTCCATAAAGAGTCTTTTATAAAGAATAAGTAGCCCGTAAAATGAAGAATGGGAAACCATATAAAGCAACATCTATTTTTTTAACTGCTTCGCAGTTCTATTTAAAACATTTTCTGAAACGCTAAGACCATACAATTTTTTTGTTCAAGCTAAAATACATTCTTACACCCGTGCAGCATCTACAGTGAGAGATCTGAAATATTCACTATTTCTAAACATCTCTGTTCAGTCTTACTTAGGTACAACATAAATCTCAAAAACATCCCAGGTAGAAAAGGTTTTTGAACCAAAATCAGCAAACAACTCAGGCTGCAGCTGCAATTATTTCAGCAGTGATTTTTTTTTTCTAGCCACCCACATATTAGACACCAAAAACAGAATAACGAACTGCAATGAACATGTGATCGCTCTGATTAACAGTCTTGAGCACCCATTGTTAGTCTGCTAAAACTTCCCAAGAACCGAAACAAGCATTTCAGGATATACATATAATCTGAAGAGAACTGAGAGATAAGCATCCATATAGCTGCTCCATGTCATTAACTTGCATCGTACAGCTGTTTAATACCATTTCATGTCTGCCTGCTTCAACAGTATGAACACAACAGACAGCAGGTTTTGCCAGAATTAATGAGTATGCAGAGCACCTCTGGAAAACAAAAGGCCAAAAGAAACAAGCGTGGAAAATGGTAAGTTGGGAAGGAATGGAAAGACAACTGTAATGAGCCCATGCTCTCCAGTGGCGCGACCAAAATGGAAATGATCAGGGTTGATGTGAAACCTTCTTTAACTTCTGCAGATTGAAGTCATCACGATCTCTCAAGGGGGAGTGCAGAGGTGGTATTTCCTGTGGGACAAGACCTTCCTTGTGCCAGAGGGATCCTGTGGGAACATCTACGTTGCACACAGACAGGGAAGTGCTCTATCAAGCTCACCCTAGCACCAAAAATGATGTCAAGCTCACCTTAGCACTGAAAATGAAAAAAGAGACCACTGCAGTGTCTTGGCTAGTGCCTTTGCTTACGGGGTTGCACCACATGCAAACCTGAGACTTGGGTGTCACTTTGCTGAGAGCACCTCTTTGCTACATGGGAGAAGTTCTCAAGTCTCTATCACTTCAGGCATCTCTGCCCCATTTTGGTGTCAGGTCACCCCCCCTTCAATACAAGCCATTCCCAAAGAACACAATTTACATCTTACTTTATCAGCTTCCATGAAACTTGTCCTTACCTGTAACCTAACATGCAAACACAAATAATGTGTAATCTTACTTTGGTATGTAACTAATCACGCATATATTAAACTCTTCCACTAGAAGTGGATGAAGATAACATACTGCATTTATATTTAGCTTTGCTCTATTTAACTTCCTTAACAAGATGAATATAATTACAGACAGGTCCTCAGTGCTGTAAATTGGCACGACTTTACTGAATTCCATGGCAATTTGTCAATTTAAATTAGCTGAGAATATGGTAATAATGTAACATCACATAAGGTACAACAGAGAAATAACCTGGGACAAAATACAGCTGGGAATATGCTGCAAACAACCAAGGTAATGCTGAAATGCTCGCTAATACCAGCAGTTTGCGATGACTTGCTCAGCACTTTTGTCAGAAGTTCTGCAACTGTTACATACACTGAAACATGCTGGAAACAGGCTTTAGAAATTGCGGTGCCAGACAAGACACGCCACCTTTCACAGGGCCTTTCAGTCAGAGACTTGACCCCACTGTGCAGTCGGCTGCTGATGCCTTATTAACAGGGGAAGTGAAGAAGTACTTTGTAACCAGGGTAAAAGCTTTTCTTGGCCCTAAATGATGATCAGTTTACGTCCTCCACCAGCAGAATCCACAGCTTTTGTAATTTTTATCTTGACTCATGTAACTGCAACTCCTGCTCTCTTCACAGACAGCAAATGCCTAATCCTTATTAGCACACTGGGAGACCAGCATCTTCCACACATCCATGCCTGCCTTGAAGCCAGACAGTGCTAGATGTAAAAGGTATTTACACTCCGTATCTCGGTGTGTTTGTTGTCCTTGGTAAAGGTCAGTTTTTAGCTGAACTACAGGATGAATGCATTTCTTCATGCCTTAAAATAAAAGCATACCCTTTTATGAAGTAGTATTTTTTAATATCTAGTTATTGATGTTTAAACACAGAAACAGTATAGTAAGCAATTATTCATCACAAGAGGGAGAATCTAAAACAAATAAAAGCTTATCAGTAAAATATAAATTCAGGTACAGAAAGAGCCTGAAGTCGCCCTCCACCCATCTACTCCCTATAGAGTAGGGAGAATGCATTTCTTGTAATTCATTCTACATAGCTAAAACAAAAAAAACAACACTAGAATTTCTCACAATTTGTCATTTTAAATAAGAATGCCAAAATCAACAAATAAAATGTAACAGCCAAAACATGGAGTTGTAAATGTCCTTAGATTACTGAGCAAAATACCTTAACAAGAAGAACTACAACTAATCCCATGCAATTTTACTTCAGTAATGAAGGTGGGAAAGCTTTAACCAACACTGGAGTTTGATGTAAAAAATCCATCAATAGCTAAACCTGTCACAGGGAACAAGAAGAAAGCAGGACTGTATGGCAAAGGCCATGCTCCTCTTGTGTTATACAGATATTTCAGGGAGGGTGAGGGGGGAAGAATTATGTGCACATAGGTACATAGGTCTGTGAAAGGCAAGAGAGCCTGTATCTTTGGTAGGCTGATTATTGTGACTGTACTTTGTACTCTAGAGACCAATACTAAACTAATTTTAAACTTCTGTTGGCCTGAGTTAACAAAACTAGTATATGCCCAAGGAGATTCTTGCGGAGGTTATGTTCCTCCCACTGCTACCTAAACATACCCAGTTTCACCCTCCTTGTCATCCACTGACAAAATGTCAGTCCTTTTTCAACATATAAGCCTATAAAATCCTACTACAGAAATTTTATGCCGAGCCTAACAAGCCTTTTCCTATATGATAATTGGAAGTCTTTATAGCAAAATAATTCTCTAACTTAAAAGAAAAGAATTAATAAGCTGTTTTCAGTTGTAACTCCATTAGAGCTACAACCATGCACAAAAGATTTCATGTAATATTCATAGAACTGTATTAAAGCAGTAGAAGACTGCCTTAATTTATAGAATTCTCTATCTATAAGGGAAGGCAGCTGATAGTGTCCATAGCCAACTATATGTTTTCCAGAAGTTTTTAATACTTGAAGGTTACATTTTTTGGTCTGACATACTGAAATACAATTCTTTTTGTTGTTTTTAACATTTCCACTGTTTTGCACAAATACATACTGCAATGAACCGATTTCATGCAGTTTTGGTCTGGACAAAGTCAATATATTCCTTTTAGGTGTTTTCACAGAATAGGCCTCGTGAAGAAACCACCACTTCTATTTCAACTAATGGTTATACCTACATAAAGCTCTGAAACCATTTTGGGACTCAGCTTAAGATTTAATGCTGATCCTGAGTGAGTGACAGAAAAAGAGGTTTTCATGCGGCCTAGCAAATTACATTCTTAAAAGAGGACCCTGTGACAACCAGGTTTTCAGATGCTAAGGTTAAAAAGACAGACGAAGAAAAGCATGGTTTTGACAACTGGCTTCTGTCTGTGACCTCTGCAACACTGGCGAACTTGGTAAGAATGCATGACAGCAAGCTTTTTTCCTTGGATAAATTGCAGCTATCCCACCATCCAGGGAAGTACTCAAAAATGAGAATACACCTGCAAAGATGGCAGAAAACAGAACACTGGTCTTCATAGCTCTCCTTCCTTCCCCACAGTGAAAAAAATCGCCTGGATTGACATTCACTGGGAGTAATCCAGGCCAAATAAAAATTCAGTGGGCCCAAGTGAGCTCCATCACATCAGTGGAATTACTCTGGATTCACACACCTGTAATTGAGATCAAGCAGTTGACTATCAGCAAGTACTTTTATGACAACTAAATGCTTCCTGGTTTTAACACCTTTATCAATCCCATGTCCTAATCTGACAGAAGAGCATCCTAATTATTTTCATATTTTGCTCTATGTATGATTATTATGGGGTGAGAACTCCCCATTAAAGATGAAGTTTTCAACAGTAAGGAAAAAGAATAAGGAAGAATGAACAATACCACACGAAAAAATAATATTCTACCATTTGCAGAAAAGCTAATGACCTGGAATACCACATCTAACCCATAGGCTATTTTTTCTGCTTGAGAGCAAACGCTGTCTGTCACAAACACCTTATTGACTAGAAGCATGACAGTCGAACAGTGCAAAGTTATCCTGCCTTCTAATTTGGCTCTTAAAATATGAAAAATTCTTATCTGTAAACATAAAACAGAACATTCTTTTAAAGCAACAAGATGCCAAGATGGCAACCTGTAATATATGAGATGAAATGCAGAATGCTGCATAGTTTGAAAGGAACTTATTCTTTAGTTACGTACTTCTCTCTACAAATGGTATATTGCCATTTCTTGCACTCTCTTTTGGCAAACAGTACATGTTATTACACAGGAGACACGCTGTTGCCCCTTTTATTTCTGTTCAGTGCCTCGAGGCTGGAAGGACATGTCCAGGGGGTTTGCTAGTTTCTTTGAGCTTCCTCTTTGCCCTCAATTCTTTGCTCCAGACAGGCTCCCACTGAGCACTACAGAAGTCTCCCTCGGAAGAAGTGATTCAGCTCAATCCTAATTGCCAGGACACACCACTGTCTTCTACAACAGCCAGGAGAAACCAAAACCTTCTACCAGGCTCAGGCAGGTACTCTGCCTTCAAGCCAGCTACGGAGAGATGCTCACCCTCCAGCCTTTATCCAAAACTGTTTTCTGGCTGTTACCTTAACGTGAGCATGTGCCGAGCCACGACTTACTCCCACGGGATTACATTGTGCCAAAAGCACGCAGGATGGCGCTTAGCCCTTGTAGCAGGGGAACACAATGTCTGACATAAACCTCCCTGGAGATAATGGGTCCTCCCAGGAGAAGTCTGACTCACAAAAGCAACAATTGTTCCTGGTCCTTAGGCAAGGCTCTTTCCTGCTCTCCCTCCCACAGAAATAGGCTGGATGCAACCTTGTGTGAGCGTGCAGAAGGCTGTCAGAGGAAGGAGATGTTATTTCTGTACCTTGTTTAGTCCCGCTTCTTTCAGTGAGATTTTCTAGCTACTGCTGCACAGGAGAGTAGGCTTATCTTTATAAGTCAATTTTACTCTGTTCAGAGGAGCTGCTTTTACTCAGATGAGGCCAGCTCAATGAAACATCTGTAAAAATCTTCACCCCCCTTCTAGCAAGGAGGACATTAATTCTTAGGAGCTGTTCTCTTAAGTGGGATTTATTTAATGCCAAGGCAGAATTACACATTGGAGTTTTTCTAGATTTACTCACATTTCATCCCTTTCTTAGTTTTAATTGTAACTAAAGTGAACTCTCCCAGCAGTATAAAATTTACTTTCCCCCTAGGTGCTGAAGCTTATTAAAATAGGTATTTTGACTCTGAGTGATTAGACTCTGACTCAAATGAGAATTTGTATTCTGCATAGTAAGTAATCCATGGAAAAAAATATGCCAACAGATATCTTCAGCTCTTTATTTATGCACAATGAAAAAATATGGGAAATTATTAGAGACTAAAAGGAAAAGCCAGAAATGGCATTAGCCCCAATATAGAGAAAAGTGATCTAAATTAATTTTGTCAGAGTGAACTCTGCTTTCAAATTTATTTGTCTTATCACATTAACACTTTAACAATGACAGCCTACAGGTCTATTTTTAGGTACTTGATATGTTAAAATATGTGATGAAAGCAGAGAAAGAAGAAGTTACTGAAAACGTTTTCTGTAAAGACATTCAAGCACTCTTCCCACATCTGTGCTGGTGAACCATTCAAACAACAGTGCAAACAATTGTACAACAAAAACACCTGCATAAAGACTGTGATGCTTTTTAAAAGTGCTAAGCAATGCACAGTAATACTGAGACCACTATGTGGTGTGGGAGTTTGGCACTTCTGATAACTAGGCCATTCATTTAAGCACCTAAACCCACGTTTTTCTCATGGAAAGGTAGACATTCACAATTTGAATGTATTGTTCTTAGTACAGTGTGCAGCTAAAGAGGAGAGCCACTCACTTCACCAGACCAGTAAGAGATCTCCCCAAGACCATGCTCTCCCTGAAGCGCACAATTTATAAATGATGCAGTGATGAGGACTGTGTTAATTTCAGACAGCACTGATTTTCTAACGGCAAGGCGAGAAGGATCTGTTAGACACAGGACCACCAGAAAAAGGCGAGCTCAATAAGACCGTGAGTAGAATGGTGTTGATTTTGCTTTTCACAAACCCTCAATGTTGCATTTTTTTTACATTGACTTTTTTACTGTAGTGCTCTACTAGATCTCTTTTTAGGATGAATCATTTGTTAAATCACACCTACTGAATTTCTTGTAGTACCTATTAAAAATCTATCTATAGGAATGTATGGGTAGGTTTCATGTACATACTACACACTGCCAATACTAAAAGGTAGCATAAAGTCAGAATAGGTATGTTAGCAGGAATTCATAGAATGGAAAATGCTTGTCTTGAAGAGAGATTTAAAAAATGAAACTTAATTAATACATGACACAAAACTGTTTTTTAGAAGTACCCAAGGCTGTATTCAACATTACTTCATCTACAGAATCTTTAATGAAAAAATGAAAATCGTTATGCTTGCCATGTTATATCTAAACTAGATTTCTGTCTCATATCACAGATTTCTCTCCCAGGAAATGGTACAGTCCCAGCAAAAATGTTAAGCCGTATTTGATAGGAAAGTTAAAATTGAAAGACAACGTACAATCTTCCAGGTATTTTGAAAGAGCAATAAACAGATGGCTAAGTACAAGCTGTGTATCTAGTTTTCACCCTTTTCTTACTGTAGTAGAGGTATATTTTAGGAATGTAATTACATATTTAATAACCTGAACACAAAGTGAAACACAGCCATCAGCAACAGAAGATGAAATGAACTGTCCTTGTGCCAGCCCTTCGTAAGCCCTGTGTAAATCCGATTCCAGCTAGACCAAAACCATTCAGAGCAATGGACTCCATAAAAATCATCTTCTTAAGACATACTTTCACGGACATTTTTCATCTTCTGTAAGCCACCACTGCTTCCAAAAGGAACAGTTCAACCTTCTCTCCCCAAACCTTGCACAGCCAGTAAATGTACTGCCATGCAACGAACCCGACAGAGGAGGCAGGTTCAAACTAACCTATCCAAAAAAGGCTGGTCTTAAACTAGATCATTTCAGAAAGAAAAAAATGAAAATTTTGAGAAAAGCATCCCATTTTGATATTTTCTGATGGACAGAGTTTTTCAGTTTAAAAAATATTTTTCAGTTCCCTCCCCTTTTGCTACAGCACGCATAAACTGAACAGAAATTTTAAGATAAAAACACTCGCCAATTAGCCCCAAAGCATATTTTTTTCACAGCTTTTTTCGTACTGAAGACTTTTAGCATTATGAGAGTGACATCTGAATTTCAAAATTATCCACTAAATGGAATCTCTCACATAGGCAGTTTCATTTAATTCATGTACATAGCAATAGGGCATACCACTAACGGGAGGGGGAGGAGAGGGAAGGTTATCTGTATCTATTTATCATCAAGTGGTTCAAACACCTGGTGGACATAATGCGCTAGGACTGCAGACAGTGGTTTTTGTCTCCAGCGATAGAAAGCCACAAGCAATTTAGTTACTCTTTCAGAAGCATGGCTCCCCAGCTGTGAAATATTTCACTGCTACCGTGAGGTGGGAATTAATTCATCAGTTTACATGAGAATTTCTGATACTACAGATACAGATACAATATTAAGCACTACATGTAACCTCTTGAACAGAAAACAAGAAGCCAAATATTCAAAATCAAAGCAGCCTAAGTTAAAAATGTGTCATTATTTTAAGCAAAAAAACCCCAATTACTTCAGGCCAAAATTCAACTTTCCTTGCTTCTTCGGAACTTCCATTCTTATAATCATTGTGCCAAAGTACGGAAAGCAGAACACAAGAGTCCACTGTGCAAACAGAAGTGGGGAATTTTGCTGATAAAATTAATGGGTTCAGTTCTTACAGGTCTTACCTAGTTTCTTTACAATATGCTGCAGCATTAGATCTGTTCTCATGCACAGCCTTATTGTCATCATCCCTTGCTGCCAATGGGAGTTAAGTACATATTTGAATAAAGAGGTATTTATTTCAGGACTGATGTGATGTCCTCGTTTAGCCCCAGAAGAAAAAAAAAAAAAAAAAAAAAGGGGCTGAGAAAAACACTAAAAAAAGGAAACATATTTCTTTTCAGGACAACCAAGCACTGCTTCTGTGTAAACCATGTCAAATGACATACCAAGTGAAAACAACTTCAGGGCATCACGCATTTTTATTTGAAAGATGACAGATCAGCAGTTCTGTTCAGTCTGCACGGTTTCTGGAGGAGCAATGTTTCATACAGGGGCAGAAGAAAGGGAAAAAGGAAATGAGATTATTTTTTTAAAAAATGAGAATGTGATGTGTTCACACTTTAATATCCTTTTTAGATCCTGCAGTAAAAAGCATAAAAAATCCAGCCATTTCTGATATTCTGCCAGATGTAGTTAGAGTAAATCTTGCACAGTCACAGCACCCAAATGAACACCTCACTTTATAAGAAATCTGTCACCCTACTTAGTGCTTTCTGACAATGAAATTAAAAATTACTACATTGATAAACAATCGCCCCATATTTAGTGCTCACATTATGCACAAAGATGTGCTTTCACTAATAAATTGCTAATTTCAACCTTCTCAAATCAGGAGGCACCTCTGCAGTGTCAAACAACTCAAATTGTTTGAAAGTGCAAACACAGTGCATTTTTTTTAAAAAAAGAGAAGTATAGTGAAATACAGTTCAAAAGGTTTAACTGAACTATGTAGGTAAAGGATTATTTATGGTAATTCACACAATACAAATATGTCTGTACTTACAGAGATTATTCCCTTCTAACTTTTCAAGAAAAATCCTGTAAACGCAAAATCTCCCTTGAAAGGTATTTATGCCCATCGAGTGATCATTTACACATACACTATTTACACAATATAATAGCTTAATATCACCTAAAGGTCAAATGTTGGAACAGGTCTATATGAAGATTAAAAAAATAATAGTTCTCAGTGCGTTTCTCTGGAACCTCTGTAGTTGAATGAAAGCTAAGTCGTGCCCTCAGGGTTTGGTTAAGCACTTTACTGTTGGAATACAAGTTAACTCCACTTAAGTGATGATAAATGTGCTCCGGATCAGGCCTATCTATTTGGATTGATCTGCAGTGTGGTTATGTACTACCTCAATATTTGAATAGTACTAATGTACGAAGAGGCTGTGCAATCAATCCAAGCAACAGGGAAAAATCAGATAAAGACAGAGAAGCTGGCCCAAAGAAGAAAAATCTCACACAGATAAACTTAACAGTTTAAAGAACAAACATAAATAAACCTTGGGTCCTCATCATAAGTAAATAATGTTGATACACTGGCTTCCATGGACTTAAGACTGATTTATCGAGAATCTGGCTCTGAGTTTATAAATTAAGACTACTCATAAATGGACTAATGGGCACTAGGGGCAACTACAGTATGCAGAGGAATGCCCCCAGTGAAGTTTAACTTGCTAGTATTGTCACCTGCCTTTATGGGAGGGTAAGACAAAAAATCCAAACAGAAAGCTTGTTGCCTTCTTTTAAGGGTTTCTGCTGTTGTAGCTAACCACTAAGGCTAAAGCAAAGTCATAATACACGCTGACCCAAAGGAACATCTGAAGGAAATAAAGCATGAGAAGGACTTAGTTGCAAGCACGGCTAGTGAGTACTACAGTACTGTAATCTTCCTTACACACCATTTGTACTCTTGCTCATTTAAACCTGTTTCTTGGTTTGAATATCCACCCAGTGAACATCCACCCTTTTGCCCATTGCTCAAAAGCCTGTGTCCCTGTCGGTTCAAAAAACAAGTCATCAGCCAGAGTATCTGAAGGAACCGGACAAGGCCTGTGGCTGACACGCAAGTCTATGACCGTGAGCTAAGAGAGGTTTTGTCATTTAGGGACAATTCCTGAGTGCAATAGTCAAAAAACTGGAGTCAGCACTCAGGCAGATCACAGCTGCAGCAGTGGCAGGAAGGAAAAAAAAAAAAATCACAGCCAAATGCAAGAAAAAGATCCTGAGATGGCCTTCTGCTCTCCTAACCCGGTACCACACACCAGTTGCTGCTGTTGACTCTGGTCTGGAGACTTGCCCGAGCGCTGCCCAGAGTGCAGTGTGGCTGCTGCTCGGCCAACGCCGGCTCTGAGAAGAAACCACTAGCTCATCTTCAACGTGAGAAACCGAAGTTTGGCCCTTAATGGTCAAGGCTTTAAGGTTTTCATTTTATGCACTTCACAAGAGAGCTTACCACCATAAACCTGCCACTCAGTACACCACTCTAAGCATATTATAGGGGTCCTTCTGAATGACAATACAAACAAGCAGAGAACATGAAACGCTTATCTCATAGGACAGTTTTTAAATGTCCTTAAAATGTGAAAAGGAAAGCGAAATTTGAGTATGCTCTAAGTAACAACCCATTTTCGCCAACTTCTGTAAGCCTAACATTTGTTCCTCAAATCCGTCTGGATTTTCAAGGCCTTGAGACTAGTTTCCAGTCAACCGTTTCCTTGGCAAATGCTGACCCCAGTTAAAACTCAAGGCTGCGGGATGCAAGGTCCTCTTCCGTCTCTCCTTGTATAAATGACAATGTTTTGTTTCAATATTTATAAACCAGTTTGTTTCCCATCAGCTACGCCCTCAGGCTTTTCACTTTATTCAGCTTGGCAAATGGAAACAATAGACAGGTTTCACTTCCTGGTTTCTTGCTGCAATATTTGGTTTAGAAAGCAGTGTAAAGTAACTTTCAAATTCAATCATCTTAATTACATAAGTAATATTTCTGTTAGATAATTTTTACTGTATCAAGACTTTCAAAATTGCCTTTTAAAACAAGACCGAAGCGTACGTTTTCATATACTAAAACCTTAAATGAAAGAGTATAGTACAAGCAACCTGAGCATACGTTGATTCTCAGGTAGTGGGTGAACTATCCGACTCCAAAGAAAATGAGAGAAGTTGTCTTTTCCTTTGGTAGGAAGGGGCAAGGTAGCGAGGTGGGAAAGCATTTTTCTGAGCAATCTCGCAGGCTGGGTACCATCTGGGAGCCTGGTCCTGCAGCCAGGCCCCGAAGCAAGCGCCGGGGAGAAGCGGTGGCTGCGGGAGTGCTGCCTGCACTGAAAGGTTCCCTTGCAAAGAACACAGTACTTTAACCTGGCATACCCCGGGAAAGAAAAACAACTGCCGAAGATATCAGACGAACTGAGAAAAAAAGGAAAATTAAAACAAACAAACAAACAAAAAAATCAAACCAGGACTTCTCGCCAAGTCTAATAAAATTCAGCTAAAAGATAAGAGAATGACGTAACACATAATGTTAATACCTTATTAAATAAAAAGGTAACTAAGAGTTGGAGAAATCAAAAGGACGTGTGTGCAAGCTTTTACATGTATTTCCTTTTGAAAACAGATAAACACCAAAAATGCTGAAATACAATTAAAAAAATGTGTACATGCACAATCCAGTTTATACCCAAATCCTTGGAACCACTTAGAAATAATATTTAAGCTACCATTCAATAAAAGCATTTTTTAGCCTTATAAGCTACACTGACAATTCACTTAATGTCTCAGGAATTTGATTTGGTCAATTGCAGACAGTCTTGCATCTGTCATAGGACTAAATATGGCTCTCATGCAAGAGAATAAGGTGCTGATGTGAAATTTGGCCTATTGCTTATTAAAATTGTAACTTTTCCCAGTTTTTTAAAACGAATTAACTTTATATCATGTTATCATGTCGATGCCTTTGCTGTGTTTTTGTTGACGTACAGCGGAAATTTTACATATCCACATAAA
>VXAK01015270.1:1409-11886 GCA_013399435.1 Arenaria interpres
GTCTGTCAATGTGATGCTGCTCCTATCTGTCTATAGAGGGCCTCATCCACTCTTGTCCTGGTCAGGTGGCCTGTAGCAGACCCCCACTGTAAAGTCACCTGCCCCTGTGTTCCCTTGACCCATAGGCTCTCCGTTGGCTCTTCATCCATCCACAGGTGGAACTACACACACTCCAGCTGGTCGTTGACATATAGGATGGCTCTCCCTCCTCGCCTCTCCTCTCTGTCCTTCCTGAAGAGCTTGTATCCTTCCATTCTAACACTCCAGTCATAGGAGTCATCCCACCACGTCTCTGTGATGCCAATAAGATCACAGCCCTGGAGCACGTCTCTAACTCCTCTTGCTTGTTTCCCATGCTACGTGCGTTTGCATAGAGGCACTTCAGCTGGGCGCCCGATGAAAGTGACTTAATTAGTTGTTAGATTTGTTGTGATCAACTAAGGGACTGGCTGAAAACCACATAATTAGTTAAAGTTAACTGCTCTAGCAACCCCAAATACATCAGCCTGTTCACGTGACCAGCAGCTTTCTACAGTATGTCTGCTTTTTCTTTCTTTGCAGTATTACTTTGTGGCAGGAAAGCTGGAGCTTTGTGGAAATATGAGCTGTAACAGCCCCATTTAAAAATATTTCAGCTTAAAATGCCCACAGCCAAACATATTGAAATACAGTGTTTTTCTTGTAGGAAACGGTGAATATGTACCCATTTCAGATGCACAGCATTGCACTGTCAACATTTGCCTCATTAATTGGCCCATTTGGAGGATTTTTCGCCAGTGGATTTAAAAGAGCTTTCAAGATCAAGGTGAGTAATGACTCCTGTAAGCCGGTTTGGGTTTAGTTTTTATTTTGAATTAGATAAATTGGTGGACTGGGTTTGTTTTGTTTGTTTGTTGGTTTTTTTTCCAATTGTCCATTGTAGAACCTAGAGTTTCTACTAAGGTGCAGCGATGTTGGAGCTGTTTTTTAGCATCAGCAGTAGCACGTAGTTTTATCAGATATAGGTATGTGTTATTCTTAAAACTTTGCGTAATCAGCATGTGACTTCAGTGATGGAAATCTAGGAATAATTTAGTTTCCTATTTTGGCTGGTAATTACTCTTCCAAGTCACGCTGCAGACGGGGTGTAGACAAGCAAGGTGTGAGATGCTTTACTTGACGTGAAAGGCAATCTGTAGATGCCTAAGAAGCACCGACAGTGGTTTAACCCTTCGGATTGCGGCTGGCTGTGTTTTACCAACAGTATTTGTGTCATATGCAGATGCTGACGTGTCAGGTTCACCAAAGCATGAGAGATGTTGGGCTGCCTTTGCCAGTACAAGTGCCGCCTTGTAACGAGAGTGTGGATTGGCAAATGATGTGACGTGCTAACCTCTGTTTATTGCAAGGTGTGCGCTGTCGCTTGTGGCAGTGTTGTCCCTGGCTGGTATTAAGTGGCAGCAGGAGTGTGGGAAGAGGGCAGCCCCAAATTTTCTCCCGACCTTCTTTATGTCTTGGTAGGACTGCTGTAATTCTTATCCTGTTGCTTGTTGTTGTTGTTGTTGTCGTTCTTGTTATTGTTCCCTTATGTCCACCAGTTTTGGCATGTGCTTTGCACAGAAATATATAAACCTCTCTGTTTGTGCTGAATTCCCATACATGTGCTTGTACTTATGCCTCTCTCTTATGCCAATCCGAGCAGCTTGCCCAGCACTTTGCTAGCTACAGCCTTGTGTGCTGTTGGACCTGTCTATCCAGGTAGCAAAAGATTGTCTGAAGAAGGGCTTTTGGAGGAGAAAATGCTTCTGAAAAGCAGCACTTATTCTTAAAGTAAAATATTAAAAAGTAGATTGGTTTTGTTTTTTTAATACTTCTGTGACCCAAGACGGTGCTGTGAGGAAGACAGGGATATCCCAAGGCAATCTTGAGCACAAATACAGGCTGTGCAGAGAATGGCTGGAGGGCAGCACTGAGGAGAAGGACTTGAGGGTGTTGGTGGATGAGAAGCTCAACATGAGCCATCAGTGTGCTCTCTGAGCCCAGAAAGCCAACCCCATCCTGGTCTACATCAAGAGAAGCGTGGCCAGCAGGGTGAGGGAGGTGATTCTGGCCCTCTGCTCTGGTGAGACCCCACCTGGAGTCCTGTGTCCAGGTCTGGAGTCCTCAGCACAGGAAGGACATGGACCTGTTGGAACGGGTCCAGAGGAGGGCCACGAAGATGGGCTCAGAAGGCTGGAGCACCTCTCCTATGAAGACGGGCTGAGAGAGCTGGGGTTGTTCAGCCTGGAGAAGAGAAGGCTCCAGGTAGACCTTATAGCAGCCTTCTAGTACCTGAAGGGAGCCTATAAGAAAAACAGAGAGGGACTTTTTACAAGGGCATGTAGTGATAGGATGAGGGGTAATGGCTTCAAACTGGAAGAGGAGAGATTTAGATTAGATATTAGGAACAAAATTTTTTGCTGTGAGGGTGGTGAGACACTGGAACAGGTTGCCCAGAGAAGCTGTGGCTGCCCCATCCCTGGAGGGGTTCAAGGCCAGGTTGGATGGGGCTTTGAGCAATTGGTCTGGTGGGAGGTGTCCCTGCCCAGGGCAGGGGGGTTGGAACTTGATGATCTTTAAGATCCTTTCCAACCCAAACCATTCTGTGGTATTGTGGAATTGTTACTGAACGCAGCTGGTAGGTTACGTTGGGCACTCCATGCCTGCCCAGCACTGGAAGGCTGGAGTGACACTGGCACAGGACTGGTTTAACTTGCTGGCAATTGCCCCACCTGACTGAGATCAGGATTTTCACTCAGAGAGTACACAAATGAGTGTGGATGACAAATAAAGATATAGATGAGGATAGTTTGACTTCTAAAGCTGTTCTACAGACAAGATGGGGTAACACAAAGGTAGCCTATCAAAAGTAATTTGCATCAGAAATACATTTTTCTTAAGTAATGATGATTTTTTCCCTTCAGGGTTTTTTGATTCTGTTAAATACATTTATGTTGTATGCACACGTTATGGTTTTTAACTATAGTTGCTAAGAACCCAGTGAAAAACCTGACAGACGAATGGGCAGTGCGACTTGCAAAGCCAGTGTTAGACAGTGGAAGGAGTCCTCAGGTCACTGCTTCTCTTGCAGCAAAAATATATTCCCTGGTAACAAGCGCTTCAGCAGCAGCCACCAGCAGAGGATAAAGCAATAAAAGTGTTAAAGAGGAGAATTAGATTCTACAGAGGCAAGAAACACAGCCATCAGCTGAAAAGGCTTGTTACAAAATGATGTGTAGGCACACAAGTGTGCTCAGCCCTGGCAAACCTGCACCTCAGCTACTGCTCTCCTCTTGTGTGATACTGTGGACAAGTTGCTTCATCTCTTCTTTTTCTTCTCACCCCTTGACTCACCTTTGCAGTTCACAAACTCCTTTGGCCAAGGAGGCTCTTGCTAACTTTTGGCTCAGTGCAGTGGAACTGTAGCTTAATTGCGGCCTTAACGTGTTGCTGCCAAGTGGTACACGTTGGGAGTGTGTTTCATAGGAATCGCTGACCCCGATTTTCTTTTTCTTTTTTATTTCCTCCCCCCTCCCCGTCCTTCACACCCAAAAGGATTTTGCAGACACAATCCCTGGGCACGGCGGGATAATGGATCGCTTTGACTGTCAGTACTTGATGGCCACTTTTGTGCATGTCTATATCACCAGTTTCATAAGGTATGGGCTTCTTACAATATTAACCACTTAAGCTTGCACAGGAGTTGCACCATGGCTACTTCATACGAGCTATGTTCTGCACTGTTAGCGTAGTGGAGCTCTGGCTCCATAGCACCAGGTTTCTAAATCTGATTTATGCCATGATTTCAAGTAGAGGACTATTGAGAAAACTGGTGTCACTGCCTAGGATTTGTGTCAGATTCAAGCTATGCCTTAATGTTTCTGTCGCTGCTGTTAAAGGTAATCTGGGTACCCTAAGTACCAGAAAGTTTTGTGTAGCAGCTTCTTAGAAGTTTTCTTACAATTTCCTGGTTACAGAGAGGTATGAGGGTGGGGGTTTGAGCAGGAGGGTTGCTGTAGCGTCTGCTTTCCATGAGAGGTTTCCGAAGGCTGCGAGCCCGCAGTTCTTCCTGCGAGTTCCAGTATTTCTCAGTCACTTGACTTGGGATTTTCTGTTCAAGATGAAAATGCTATGGTTAAAGAGAGGAGACAGCTTCTTAACAAACGCTGCTCGTCTTCCCTGAACCACCCTGGCTTTCAAGAAGAAATCATGGGAATGACGATTCTCTTACAGTCAGTCATTCTAGTTCCTGGGGCAGGGGGGAATCCGGGGGCTGTAGGTGTCCAAACTGATACACGCCCTTAGTTTTGTAAATGCATATGGCTAAATAATTATGAGATACCTAGTCAGCAACCGATTGTTTGCCCTGTATTCAGTCCATCTTAGAAGCAGATTGTAAATAAGTGACTAGCTAAAAATGAGGCTGTTACTTAGAAAAGCTTGGTTTACCTTGTGGTTTTCTTTACCTCCTTGGCCAGCTTTCCATTTAGTTCAATAGCACACACCTTGTCTGGCAACAGATACTAAACTAAAAAAGGTCTGTTGATGAAAAATGTTGATTAAAGTGATTGAGGATGAATCAGTGAATGCTATTTGTCATAAGCCTTCTTAATATCCCCATTTGACAGCAAATACAAGAAATACTTTCTAGTTTCTGTTCAGATTGAGCGAAGGAGAATGCTTTGCCGCTAATGCTTGCCCATGCATCCTGAGGAGTTAGACTGGGACAAACCCATAACTTGGTGTCCCCAAAAAAGGGAAGGCCTTGTTTGTGCAGTAAGGATTATATGGAAAGCTGTCAAAAAGTTTCTTTAGAGCTGCTGCTCACAAAAAAAATTGTCTTTTTTCATTGACAGGGGTCCAAATCCCAGCAAATTACTGAAACAGCTGTTGATCCTTCAGCCTGAGCAACAACTAAGCGTGTATAAAACCCTGAAATCTTACCTCGTTGAAAAAGGGATCCTCTAGGCATCTCTGAGAGGGTAGTTTGTCAAAACGGAGCACTAGAAGAAACCTCCATTTACAAGAAGCCTGTGGAAAAGCATTGCAAATGCGCACATAGAGAATAGCAAAAGGAAGAGTAGTTTGTGGTCCGGAAGAGGTGAATGTTTCCTTAAATGAATGTGAATGCTTATGACTTCCTATTTGGACATAGAAAATCTCTAACTCCTAAAATAATTAAAATGCTTGCAAAGTAACAGTACAAATGCTGTATATTTTAGTTCCTGAAGTAGATGGCAGCAGTCTTCCTTCAGCACCAAGCCTGACAGGCTTTGTATTTAATTAAACAAAAAAACAAAAAAAAAAAAAAAGAAATTCACTGTTAGTTTTAAACGAGTTATTTAATACTGTTTAATTTATCAATCTATTTTTGGTCTCCAGTGGTTATTGAAGCATAAACAGGTGAGGCAGGCGGTCACTTTTAGGTAGCCCAGTGCAGAAATGACAATTGGCCAGAAAATACTTGTTAGCCTGGTCAAAGAGGTGCTTAGAGCCTGCTGTATCAGACTGCCTGTATTTACTAGATCACTATGAAGGTTGAACTTAGCTCTGTTTTTAATGAAACAGCTTTCTTATGAAACTCTTTCATGCTTTTGAGAGAAAAGTACCTTTTACTGAAGTATAGCTGGGCTGTTTGCGTTGTGGGGCTGCTGTTTTGGTTTTTGTTTTTTGGTTCATGTTATGGATTATAAAGAAGCATCTACATCCAAGAATAAAGATTATCTGAGAAACTGGGATTCTCCAACCCAGTAAACAGACTGGGGAGAATCTGGAGTTCAAGGCCCTGGTTTCCATGGCCTGGTCAGTGTCTGAAGACAGTAATTCAAGCCTTATTCCTTGTGCCTCATAACTAGCGTGTAGAATGGGGGTATTTCCTTCTTTTTAAAAGCACTTCAAGGTCCCAAGTAAAAAGTAAACTTTAAGTGCTATTTTATTAACATGTTACTCAGTGAAGGCAGGAACTTTTTGTCTCATGAATGTGCACAGTGCAAGACAGGATGCATGGTTCTTCGGCTGTGTGTTATTATTTATTGAGAAGGTCCTCAAGCAAGCTTGGGTATCCACACAGGTGTTTGAATGGAGAATTTTTATAGAAAGCAGCTATTCTGTAGACTTAGTGGGGCATAGGAGGAAAGCTGATGCTCTGTAATTCTCAATCCTAGCTCTTTTCAAACTATTTTTCATCATGTGACATGTCTTGATGCAAATCAAAATGTAAGCTGCTTTTAAATGACAAAAATGGCTCCTGTACAAACAGAAAGCACAAATGCCAATTTTTGTTTTGGTGTACTGTACCTTGATACAATTTAATTTTTCCAACTAATTGTAAATAAGTTTCCCCTGCGGTGAACGTACCAAAGCCACATATATATGTGTGTGTATATATATATATATATATGGAAAACATTAAAAGGTGTATGTATATAAAAGATGAAAATTTTAAATGGTCGGTGCTACTTGAGGATAAAACCATGGAGAAAATCACTAGGGTGGGTGATGAGCTGTATCTGTAAAATTCAGGCTGCTTTTTGTTGACCACCATCCAGCTGAGAGCACCATGGACTCTGTTTTGCACTTAGGCTCTTGGTAGCGTGTGTGTGGAAAAAACACCCCTGTAGGTGGCTGTGAAACAAAATCCAGGTGGAAAGCAATTCCTGTGGATGTCAGGTATTTGGCAGAATGAAATTATGTCTGACCTGGAGATTGCAGTACCGTATGGAAGGAACACTCCCAAGAGGTGTGGAAAAAAAGAAGTTGCCGGCTGCTTGGTCCGTTGGTGGCCGCGCGATTCGGTTTATTAATTGAAGGGGACTGAATTTTGGCCTTTCACTGGAAGAGCAGCGTAGCCTGAGGTCAAAAGGTAGCACAGCCCAGGGAGTGGGACACGTGGAAAAGTGTTTTAAAAGGAAGGGAAGGGAAAATGAGAGGGCGACCAAAGTAGCGTAGCTGGAAAACTAATTTTTAGATGAGGCTTTGGTTATATATGGGACTTTGGTTAGATGCTTATGGAAAAAAAACCAGCCATACTGGAGCCGGTATAACTTTATCCTGGGTATTTAAAATTAAAAAAGAAATTAAAAATTTAAAAGTTATATATATTGAATATATATAGAAAGGTAATTGTTACTTCAGAAACTTGAACTTTTTAGTGTAATTTTATAGCATGTATAATAAGGAAGTTAAAATATATTTTAGCATTTAATACAACAGAGCATTTGAAATTAACTGCTGTCTATTTGCACAATGGAAAGTTCAACAGCGAGATTCTGCTGTTCAATGTTAAAATGAAGAAGGGATCACTTGTGAACTCACTCATTAATTTCTCTGGCTAGAGCAGTAGCTTAGGCTTGGTGTAAATAAAGCCCAGCGGGACCTGTCACTGTGAAGTGACAACTACGCTTGCTTTCTATGAAGTGCATTTACTGCATTTGTTACTGCTGTTTGTTCAGGCATTGCAACGGGATCAACAGGAAAGCTTAACTTTTTACACCAGTGATTCTTTTCACTTGCACTTTTGTTCCAAGTTGCTAGAATTACCCCTTCAGCAAAAAAAAAAATAAAAATAAAAATGTACATTATGTAAATATTGTAAATGGTATGAGCATATGATGTCCTGGCCTGTTTTAGTTTGACTGTTTCAATCTTTCATTGAAGCAGGTATTGTGAAAAAAAAATTAAAAAATAAAACTGGGACAGAAATCCTCCTGTCTTTTGTAGCATGCAGAGTGGGTGGAGATTTCTTAACAAGAAATATTTCATATTATTCCTTCAAGTTGTGTTCTTAACAGCGAAGCCTGCTATTAATTTCCTACCTTTTGCCTCCCAAGACTTCAGGCCGTCCTTGCCTCTCTGCAAGCGACTTCTGTGATGTGCTTCGTCTCCAAAGACATGCAAATTCATCATCCTATCCGAAAGGTGCTCGCTTCAACATCGTGTGCTCCCCGGGTGGACGGTGCACAGCGCGCAATGCAGCGTGGCTCCTGCAGTGACCTGGAGCTGACAGAACAGGGAAGTGATCACAGAATCATAGAACGGTTCGGGTTGGAAGAGAACTTATAGATCATCCAGTTCCAACCCCCTGCCCTGGGCAGGGACACCTCCCACCAGACCAGGTTGCTCCAAGCCCCATCCAGCCTGGCCTCCAGGGATGGGGCAGCCACAGCTTCTCTGGGCAACCTGTTCCAGGCTCTCACCACCCTCACAGCAAAGAATTTCTTTCTGGTATCTCATCTAAATCTCCCCTCTTCCAATTTAAAACCAGTACCCCTCGTCCTGTCACTCCACCCCCTGACAAAGAGTCCTTCCCCAGCTCTCCTGTAGCTCCCTTCAGATCCTGGAAGGCTGCTCTAAGGTCTCCCCGGAGCCTTCTCTTCTCCAGGCTGAACAACCCCATCTCTCTCAGCCTGTCTTCATAGCAGAGGTGCTCCATCCCTCTGATCATCCTCGTGGCCCTCTGCTGGACCTGTTCCAACAGGTCCATGTCCTTCCTGTGCTGAGGACTCCAGAGCTGGACACAGTGCTCTAGGTGATGCTTTAATTGCCCTCCACAATGACTTCCCTCCCTGTTGGAAATACTGCTGCCCCTACAGCGCACCAGTGAGAGGCTGGAGGAGGCTGCCGCGGGCATCAAAGCCTGATCCTGACTCTNGGTGCATCTCCTTTACGAGGAGAGGCTGAGGGACTTGGGTCTTTTTAGCTGGAGAAGAGAAGGCTGAGGGGGGATCTGATCAAGGCTTACAAATACTTCAAGGGAGGGTGTCAGGAGGATGGGGCCGGTCTTTTTTCAGTGGTGCCCAGGGACAGGACAAGAGGAAATGGGCACAAACTTGAATATAAGGAGCTCCACCTGGACATGAGGAGGAACTTCTTTGCTGTGAGGGTGGCAGAGCCCTGGCAGAGGCTGCCCAGGGAGGTGGTGGAGTCTCCTTCTCTGGAGACATTCCAAACCCACCTGGACACGTTCCTGTGCGACCTGCTCTGGGTGGCCCTGCTTTGGCAGGGGGTTGGACTAGATGATCTCCAGAGGTCCCTTCCAACCCCACAGCATTCTGTGATTTGTAGGGGCACTTCCTGGGAGGGCCAGGTGGGACTTTGGTGTCTGGTCCCCCTGCTGTGTCACAAGCATGGCGCTGCTGCTCCTGGCCACCAAAGAAATGGCAGAGAGGGGAGGGCGCAGCGATGCCAAGACTAAAACTCCTGCTTGGGGAGGACTCGGAGACTCCTTTTCCCACCCTGCCGCGTTCTGCCTCTGGAAACACCTGCAATCTTTCCTCCTCCTTGGTGTCAGGGGTTGTGAAACTTTCTTGTTTTGGAACCAGACCTCCTTTTGGTTGCTCCTGGGCGCTGCTGGTGGGGGCCTGTCAGCGTTCACCCTGCGCGGGGGCGACGGGGTGGCAGCTGCCTCTCCTTTCCGGCTCCTTCCCTGTGAAGTTCTGGATCCAATGCCTCAAACAGGCTGGGTAACAAACGCGTCTGGTCTCTAAATCGTGAAGGTGACCGTAACGTCTGTCAAACGCCATCAGCCCCTCACGCCTGCGCCGTGCACCCCCTCGAACGTCAGGAAAACTGCTGGAGAAGCACAGCGGGACCCTTCCCGTGGCCTGCCTCTGCCTCCGGCTGCTCTGCTGAGGAAAGGAAGGGGGGAAAAAAGCGGGTGCTGAGTTTTGTCCTGTTAGACAGATCATGCTTTGGACTGTTCTGTGCACAGAAACAGGAAATTTTTACCTCCGACCGACAAAACCCCTTCAAGGCACGCTCGCTGGCGCCGTCGGCAGGAGCTGGTTTCAGGGATGCTGACGTGGCAAGGGACCAGCCTGACAGCCAACCTCATCCCTGTTTGCGCGGTTGCAGCAGAGGGAATTGGGGACTTGTAATTTTTTTATTATTATTTATTGTTTTTTTTTCAGTCATTGACTTCAGTTGTCCTACACGACGTTTAAGCCACACTGCGCGGAGTCCCTTTGGCCGCCCTGTGCTGGGACCTGCAGGTATCTCAGGTGCCATTGCTCTTCCTCCTGCAAATAGTTTCTCAACTGCGACACGGATTTTCGGCGCCGTGGTTCAGCAACTTCGTGTTGCACAACCTGAGAGGCGAGTCCTGCGTCTGACAGAATTCCAGCAGCAGTAACGTGTCGCCCGTCAACACAGAATCATGGAACATTTAGGTTGGCAAAGACCCTTGAGATCACCAGTTCAAGCGTTAACCTCACCATGGATGTACCACTGAGTAAGCACAGACACTGGGATTTCTCGATGGCATCCTGACTTCCCAATACTGATGCTTCTTCTGCCAATGACAGGGACACGTTTTGGTCGCTGAAGGAACAGGTGAAAACAGCCGGTATCGTCAGGGTTTCATTAGCACAGATGTATCCTTTGCAAGGAAGTAGGAAAAAAGCAACGTCTTCTCACAGTGAAATCAAATCAAAAAAGGCAACAAAGAAGACCCAGGGAACTC
>VXAK01015272.1:0-12324 GCA_013399435.1 Arenaria interpres
TCCAGGCCTGCTCCCAGCTACCCCGCTGCTGCCTGGAGGGAGGCCGGGCTGGGCCGGTAACGGGGCCCGGGCCGGTAACGGGGTCGGGATGAGGCCTGGTGCTGCGGTGGTTTCCCGCTCGCCCGGCCTGGGAAGAGCCTCCCCCAGCTCCCCCCGGGTGAAGGGGTGGGTGCTGGTTTCGGGTTCCCGTTGAGAGGGATTAGTCGTCTGGCTTAAGTATGTAAGTTTTAATTAGAATAAATTACCCAGGGTTATAATGTGCTGTGATTTGTGCTGTTCGCCCAGCTTCAGGGCAGGAGGAGCTGGATTTGCCGAAGCCTTTCGGCCGTCATAGAGGTGATTTTCTTAGTAATTTTCCTCCCAGCTGGCACAGCGCTGTGTTTAGTCTTCTACTATCTGGAAAAAAAAAAAAAACAAACCCACGTTGATAACACAGTGATGTTTTGGTAGTGTTTTCCCTAAGTCTGGGACTTTCCAGTGCCCCGTGTAGATGCCCCATCCCTGGAGGGGTTCAAGACCAGGTTGGATGGGGCTTGGAGCAACCTGGTCTGGTGGGAGGTGTCCCTGCCCAGGGCAGGGGGGTGGAATGCTTATAAATTCTTAAAGGGTGGGTGTCAGGAGGATGGAGCCAGCCCTTTTTCAGGGATAGGGCAAGAGGGAATGGGCACAAACTTGAATATAAGAAGTTCCACCTAAACATGAGGAGGAACTTCTTCACCGTCAGGGTGGCAGAGCCCTGGCAGAGGCTGCCCAGAGAGGTGGTGGAGTCTCCTTCTCTGGAGACATTCAAAACCCGCCTGGACGCGTTCCTGTGNTCTCCTTCTCTGGAGACATTCAAAACCCGCCTGGACGCGTTCCTGTGGGATCTTGCTCTGGGTGACCCTGCTCTGGCAGGGGGGTGGACTAGATGATCTTCAGAGGTCCCTTCCAACCCCATGTGACTCTGTAAGTGGGTGATCTTTACGGTCCCTTCCAACCCGAACCATTCTGTGAGTCCGCCAGTGAGCGCAGGCGCACAAGAAGCATAAACCAGAAGATAAGGAGGGTCCAACCCTCAGCAGAGCCTGCAAATCCACAAGATAAGAGCAGTCAAGATAAGACCCCAGACCAAAAATGACCAGTGAACTAAAAGAAGTGTGAACGGGGCGTGAGGGGATCTCAGGGGTATAATTCCCCAGGGGTTTCTTTCTTTGAGGTCCCTCCCTTTTCAGAGGCACCCAACCCTACTGCTGTACCGTCTAATTGAATTAATTACTTTTATAAAATCTGAAGGCTGCGACTCTGCTGCAGGAAACCAAGGGCTGAGCCTGAAGAACGAGTGAGCGTGCCTGAGATAAGTGTGTGTGAGGAATCAAAAGGGGCACCCATCGGCTCACGGGGGTTACCTGCTGCGAAGGGACCGTATGTACGTGGGCACCCGAGCGCTTGGTGGCTTGCGTTAGCCCCGCTGGCTGGCGGGGCACGCTTGCTTGCTGTGATGGCAAGCGGAGGTCACGTCGAGCTGGAGGAGCTCTGGGTCACAGGCTGGCGCGGGCTTGAGAGGAGGGAGATGCCCCGATGTTACATCCAGCCTTCGGCAGTCGGACGAGGCGGAACTGTCACTTGGGATTGGCTCTGCGGAGGGGAAGGAGACTCAGATGAGTTCTGACACAGTCCTACAGCTTGAGGAAGCAGAGCTAATGTATATGAAGACCAACAAAGTGGAAAGTACTTATAGGAGAAATGAGCTTTCTTGCTTTACGATGACAGGATTAGGCAGGTGTGTCAGCAATGCAAACGATAATGGTGCTGGGAGGCACCGCTGGCAGTTGGCAGCTTTCTGTTGTCCTCCCTCCCTCCCTCCCTCAAATCCTGTTAAATCTCTGTGTTTTGGGGGGAAGGGGTTGAAATGGGAGGAGGAGGAGGGGCACTGGGCGTCCTGACCAACTTCTCAGCGTGCTAACTGTTGACTGCAATCCTGGTGCTGTAGGCACGATGGAAATGTTAAGCAAGTTTCTGAAATCTTCCTAGAAAGGTTTTTAAAGGACCGCATTCTTCGCAAGACAGCTGAGCTCTGAAATTGAAGCCGAGGGCTGTAACCTTTCACCTATCGCCTGACTTGTGGTGTAAGGCAAGGACGATCTCCTAGTTTTCCCAGGTGAAAAAGGATGCTTTTTAAAATTTTCTCTTGGCAAATGAATGGTGTCTTTCTTAGTTGGTTACTGCAGACGTCAGACGACGACACGTTGCTCTGAAAGGAAATGCTATCTCCTTCTCAAGAAGGAAGATGATAAAGGTCTCGTGCTGGTCAAGAAGAGATTGTATCTGCTTCCCAATTCCTAGCCCTTAGGGCCTGGCTGCTTTCTGTAGGTGCTGTTGCTCAATCCTGATGTAAGAGGAAAGCAGAAACCGATGGGGACAAAAAGGTCTATCTGATTATGGCTGGGGGTGGTATGGGGAAAGGGGTAGAACTGTCTGGAAGAAGGCGCTTCTGAAAGACTCAGTAGCAGAAAAGAAAGTTTCCAGTTGATCTAAATTAACGATGGTGTCGCTTTCTCTTCCCCTTACTCAGTCTCTGGTGTTTCTTAGGCTGGATGTGGCTGCAGAAACCAATTCTCAGACCCCTTCCCTCTTCAGTTTCCAGCTCTGTTCCTGGCTTGTCAGCTCTGTTATTGCAGGGCTCTGGGCTGTTGTGTTGCTGTGATGTGACTATGGGCCAGTTCAGGTTGAGGAAGTTCTCCTTTCTCCTGTTCTGAGCCACTTCTGGATCCAGCTGCTTTTCTGGCCTCTAGAACAGAGCAAGAAAGTACTGAACCCTTCCCATCTGAGGAAATTTGTGATGACACAGGGCCTTGCAGGCAGGACTAAGCTGGTGATGCAAAGGAGAAGCGTTTACAGTGGAAAACACTGGAAGTGGATGTTTGTCTTTCCTTTACTAGACTGACAACCATGGTTCACCGTGTCCCTCTTGAAATGTTCACATATACAGGGAGTGGGGGGAGACCCTAGTGAATCCAAAGTATATAAAAAGGTGAAGAAAGCAGAGAGTAAGCACAGGCTTTTCTTAACAAGTGAGCTTCTGGGCAAATTAAAGAAGCTAGAGAAATGGTGGAGATCTTGTGCAGGGACTCATGTGCCGCCCTAATGCTACTCCGTGGCTCAAGAGCAGGATCAGCAAATATCCCTTGTTTGCTGTTTGGGCCAGTCATAATTCCTGGCAAAGAATACGTGGGCAGTTCTGGCTCACAGGGTATCTTTGGTCAAAAGTTGTTGTTTTTTTTAACGGGGCCTTTCCCTTGTCTGCAGATCTGACCTGATTGATCAAAGAGGAGTATGATAAGAGCGGGAGTTAAATAAGCACGAGGTCTGATGGCAAATCTGTTTGACCCTTGCTTCTGGAAGTGAGGCACTCGGCATAAGGAGTGAGCCAGGGCTGGGCTGCGTGTTCCTCGCTGGGCAAGGACCTGGACTTGACACAGCGTCTTCTCCAGGGAATCTCTGCTACAGTGAAGCTATAGGAGCAGGGAAAGAAGTAGGAATTGCTTTTATCAGGTGGTTTTCACTGCTAGTTAAGCCTCACCGTGGCTAAAGATGCAGTCACTTAGGATTTCCAGTAAAAGGCTGGTAGCTTTTTTGTGTGGTCATGCTGAGCCAGTTCATGCTGCTGATACGTAATGACAAAGTTTCTTGGATTAAGTAACAATGCTGCAATTCTGGCTTATTTTTTTCTCCCCAATCAGAAATTGTGTTTTACATGGTGACCTAAGTAACATCCGCATGGTTTAGCATCTGAGCCGCTCCCTCCACCGTCCTGTTATTTTAGCTGATGTCAGCCCGTTGCTCAACCTGCACCTCCTGACTCTTTGTAAGAGAACTCATTACCAGCCGCTTCCCCTTTGGGCCTGATTTAACATTTTCACTGCTTCTTAGTGTCCTTGGCATCTCGGCCAAATGCTGGGTGTCAATGCTTTTGCCGTTTCAGCACGAGTCCCTCTCTGAGGAGGGACTCTCTGAATCTGTGAGCCATCTCCTCGGTGTGTCCTGTTTCCACCTGCCCCACAGCACCGAAGGTCCTAACCCTGCTACCTCGGAGCCCTGCACTGCCTGACCCCTGTGAGCAAGGCTGCGGTCGCCTCCCCTTTTGTTGTTGCTTTTTTTTCTTCCATCTTGGCTTGCACGCACACACACACACTCTGAGAACTTCATTTGCGGAGGAGTTCTGGTGGGATCATGACAGGCAGCAGAAATTCAGATGGCTCATCTAAACAGGAAGTTACACGGATCAAATTAGGCACAGGATTTACAGCCCATGCAGTTTTGGGAACAAACAGCTTGTCCACGGCAGGGGTGAGGAAGCACCCTCTGCTTTCAGGAAGGGTCTATACTCGCTCTCAAGGATCTGGCTGTGGCATTTGAAGCAATTCACTTCCTCCCCCCCTGACCTCTGCTTCCCGTTGCTCCGGAGCTTGGCCAGCACACCTCACCCACCTCAGCATGAAGGCATAACCTGAATGCTTCAACTCATCGAGCAACTCCACCCCGCGCTCGACTTTGGGGATTGTTAGATCCCTCCACTGGCCAAGCCAACCCTAGAAACTGGCCAAAAATGGTTGATTTTTTTTTCCTCTTCTGCTTTCTTCTAGGTTCAGGAGCTGAACTGGCCTGTAGAGCCCCCGATGAATGCTGAAGCTAGTGGTGGGGTGAGCAGGGTGGATGGAGACAAGGAAAAGAGGCAATAAGGTGTGTGTGTGGGGGGTGGTGTTTGAGTGTAGGTGAGGACTGCAGTCTCCCCTTTTTTGACAGCCTCTAGCTCTGGGGATCTTTCAGCTTCGTGGTGTAGCTTTACTCCTACCCTACCGCTGTCCTGCGGGCTGCGTCCCTTCAAATGGCTTTTAGAAACAACCAAGAGCATCAAACAGAAGGCATGGGCTCCGGCCTGCGCTAAATAAGCGTGGAGTGGAAATCTGGTTGTTTTCTTTTTAATTGTCAGACTGGAAAGTTCCTGATTTGCTGGTTTCAGTCTCGGTCATGGCTGCCTATTTAGGCAGGTTTTGGGCAGTGTGGCCACGCATGACTGAGCAGGTCTACTCATCACCTAGAGCAACTGAGGGGAGGGACTGATTCCTTAGACCGGGCAGAGCATTCTTCCTGCTGTCTTAAACCTGAAACGGAGCTGGCTGCTGTCCTAGAAAAGTCTGAGAGCTTTGCAGGCTGCTGTTATTTGCTACCACACGAGACCCATAATAACAGCTTTTAGTGGGAATATCTTTCCAGTATGTTCCAAACCCAACATTAGCTGATGCCCAGGGTTTGAGAGGCCAGTGGTCTCCCTGGGTTTAAGGATTCTTCCCAGCCTGTTGGGCAGAATCTGCTAACACAGTTTCTCCTGCAGCCTGGAACAGCCAGATGTGATTGCTGGGGAGTTTGTGCACTCCCTTCTCTAGCAGCTCCTGTAGCTGCCCTTCGGTGTTATCTAGCTGACTGCAGGGAGCGGGTGGCCTGTTCTCTGACTGTTCTGCTGGCGGCTGAAATGCTGCTATCTGTGGGCACGGTCCAACATCTGCTGAGTTGAAGTCGACGACTGGTCAATATATGTGGTCCTCAACTATCCTATGCTTTAATATTAAGGTCAGGTCTTCCCCCAGTAGAGCCTGCTGATGTATTTTCCCCATTTTATTTCTCTCTCTGTCCAGTTCCATTGATTTATTTTTTTTTTTCCCCCCAAAAATGCTGTGGTGGAATAAGTTTGAAAAGGGAGAACCAGGTTCTAAGGTCTTGGCTTTGCTTTTGCCCAGTTCAGCATGAAAGGCAGAAGCACCAGGAAAGCAGCAGTGGGTCGTTCACCTCCAGCTGCTGCTGCTTTGTGGCAGGAGCTATGCCCAGCTCATCCAGAGGTGACTTTGAGGGGACAAATACTCCGCATTTCAACACGAGCTGGCTTCTCCACGGGTAGCACACGTAGGAGCAGATCCAACTTGAGTCCCTTGAACTGATTTTAAGTATTATAGCCCTGATGGCGAGGGGCTGGATGTGGCTCAGGAGGAAATAACACCCAGCAGGAAAGGTGTGCAGGGGGGTGTGCGTGTGGCGCCTGCGGAGCTGCGGCTGCATCTCAGCTGCAAAAACCGCACGGGTGTTTTCAGTGTCCCTTTGCAGGAACCAGCTTTTCCCACAGACTCTCAGAAAACACCCTCTGCTTTCTACTTGCCCTCACCAACCTATGCTTCACCTCCATAGATAAAATCCCTCCGGTCCTTCTAAGCCACTAAGACGATCTAATCTCGTCACTTCCTCTAAGTAAGCCATGAAATGAGTTCCTGGAGAGACCTGCTCGACAACAGCAGTTGGGAGGTGCCCCCCCACTTCAGCATGTCCTGCCCGAGAGAGATCATGACATGGGCCACTGCTTGTTTTTGTGGTGGAGCTGGAGCTTTATCGGGCTGGTGCATGTTCTTTAAGCTGGTGTTTTAACCGCCAGTTCCCTGTAAAAGCTTGTTTCTTCTCACTGTGCTTGAAAGAATTTGCCTGCCTGGCTAAATATAAAAGCCAACACCACCTACTCTCACAGGCGCGATGTTATGCGATGTCTGTTCAAACGCGATGCTGCACAAACTGTCAAAATGACATTTTGGGGGGGTGAGCAATAATTACAAATATGAGCACGGATTGGTAAATGGACAGCCTGGTTTATGGGGAAGCTCTGAAAGAGCTCCGTGGTTCCACCTCAGATCCCCTGTCTTGCTGCCTTATTCTACCCCCAGCCTCTGTCTCTTCGCTGACCAGGTGAATTGCCACCAGTTATTTCTGCTCCATAGCCCTCCGGCACGCTGTGACACTCGAGGTCCCTGTGTCACACGTGGGGCCGGGTGTAGGGCCGTTCACCTGCCAACTCCAGCCTGGGTGCCTGTTCTGCATCCTCACAAAATTAGCCGATGGCCTCGGCTGCCAGCCTGAGGGACAAAGGGGATATAGAGAGATACAGAGACATCCTTTTAGACTTTTATCTCTTTCACAGATTCCCAAATGAAACCTCCTCTTTAAAAAAAAAAAAGAAAAGGACATTTCTCCCATGTATCCTACTCGGAACGAAAGCTGCCCGATCATTCATGAAGGCTTCGATACTTCACCAGTGTCTGGCAGGGGAACTCCCAACAGGAAGGAGGTGACTTTTTGCTGTATCAAGAAAATTCCCTGTAATTGTTGACTTTAGCTGGGTGGTTCTGTTTGTAAGCGCGGTGTTTTTTCCCCAGCTTGTCAGTATTTGAGGAAAAAAAGTTAAGTACAACAGAAATAGGGACTGAGAATGACACCCACCCTCCACCCCTTGGTTTTAAATGCAAGAAGGGGGAAAAAAGCGGGATCACCCTCCAAGAGGATGGTGACAGTATAGCGAATATTGTGGTTGTGGCCTGGGGTGGAATGTCAACATTCAATTAACTTTGGCTTTTGCAACTTGGCAAATCTGGCTTCTGAAAGCTACGGTATGTCCGCCCAGTGCCCAGGCTGTCACTGGGATCAGAGCTGGAGCTTTTCAGTCACAGATACTGGAGTCAGGCTTGAAATTAGCTTAAATGGGGCTACTACATGCCAGTAAATTCACCAAATTCTGCTTCTGGGCATGCCGGGTAGACAAAATTACTGTATTATTAACAGTGCTCTTCCTCACTCTCTTGCCTCTAAGCATATTTTTAGAGGCATGCCAAAAAAGAAAAATCTAATTAAAAGGGTATTCTGAAAAAAAATTAAGAGAATTGAAATCCCCTGGGGCAGTTTGTTCAGACTGCCTGTGTGCAAAAATGTTCCAGAGAGAGAAAAAACCCTGTAACACAACTTGGAAAAGGTTTGTTTGTCTAAAACGGGTTTTATATTAGCTGTCTACAAAATCCTGTAGCACACACTGTTACAGATTATTTTGTCTTTGGGACTTTTCTTTCCTGTAGCAGAATGGTGTAGTGTTTGGTTGTCTCTGAAGCAAAATTTCTAGAGTAACTTGAAATATGCGTTGTCTTTCTGTCCGAGGAGTGTTTTTCCAGGAACCAGCAGTTCTGCGTAACCCAGCCATTTGCATTCCGTGCCGTAAGCACCCAGTGAAAACCCGTTGCCTTAAAACCTGGGTTTCCCGCATGTAGAAATTTGGGCACCTGAAGGAAACGACTGAAAAATTTGCACAAGGTTTTTACCCGAGGAGCCAGAGGAGGCGTTTGCAGTTAACCAGGATTCCATTTTTAGGATATCTTAGGGAACAAGTGGAGCCCAGATGCTTTTAGTAAATGGCTTTCAAAAAAACTCCCAGTTGAGGTCAGTGTCAAGTTTCCAGACACATGATCAACCTTGGAGCCAAGTTTAGGGTTGCTTTTGTGTTTACATAAAGTCTGCAAGCTGAATTACGCTGAAGGGTGGAATGGAAATTCTCCATAATAAATATTTGACTGGATGCACAGTTTATCTTATTTACAGGACTTTGAGCTTTGAAAAAAAAAAAAAAGAGGTTACTGTATTTATGTTCAGCACTCTTGCTCTCTTGTTTACTGGATTTGAACAATTGTTGCTTTTTAACTCAGATTTGTTATTATTCTAACCAGCACGGCAAAAAGGAAGCATTTTAAAGCTAAGGGGGAACCATTTCCACAGACGATAAATGAAACGTTGTGTATTCCTGAATATTCTGGCTTGTCCAACTACAGTGAGCTCTGTGCTCACACCAAGGGAGCCCCCCCGTTGAAGGTTTAGCAGGATGCCTGAGTCACATGCTCAGTTTTTGCTCAGGGACCGTATCAGAAAAAAAAATAAAAAAAATCTGGCTTCTGCTTTTACAAGCCCAGAATTTACTTTGTGCAAATATTGTCCAGTATCTGTTGAAAAGTCATGTTTTCCGTCCACTGTAAGATCATGGCCATCATTTGGAAAGGTGATGCACAAGAAGGGCACAGGTCAGACAGTATGACTGATATTAAAGTGGGTATAAGAGTCATGGAAACTTTCCCCCTCCAGGCTCCCAAACGAACAACTAATTACTGTTGGCCTAGGCTGGGATTCCGTTTTCCTTGGACAGACGGACAGATGCATGTGTTTACACGCACACATGGTCTGTGCCACAATACCAAGGAGTGCGCAGAGTCTTGGTAGATTTTTCTTCATCTAGATCCCCTCTGACTTACTCATCTTTTGTATATATATGGAAAAGTTCACCAGAGAAGCTCTGATTAATTTTTCATACTTAAATTGTCCTCTCCAGCTGTCATACGAGGAAGCTGAGCGTTGCTGTCCCTAAACTGGCTGATGCTGGGCTCTGTGCTCAGTGTAGAAAAGCTGAGCTGTAAACAACAAGAGAGCTCAGGCCATTGTTTCTGATGGGATCTTGTCCAAGGGAAAACAAGAGATTGTCTTCAACAATTTGAAGCTGGTGTAGGCAGACAATACGTTGATTTTTGCCTCCGGGCAGCATGAAGGCTGCCTCCTCTTCAGACCAAAAGCAGCTGAGAACTGACATGAACTCAAAGTAACGCTCGGCATGCGCTCTGCTGAGAGGGTGGATCATCAGATGTTGGTGTGTAAAAGTGTAGTGAAAGAAGTAATTTGGATTATCAGTCCATTTTTCCCAAATACACCAACAGCTTTAATCTACTGGATTTGAATGAGAAAGTCCAGGCTTCCCCCTCTAATTGAAAAATTTTAATGAATAATTCTCAGGCATGTAACTATTAGCTACTGAAAATAGTATGATAGGAAGTAGTGTGTAAAGCATTGTCAGGTGCAAAAAATGAGCTTAAAATTACTGAATGTGAATGTCATTTGATGGGAAATCCAGCCTCAGTATGGTAATGCTTTTAGCGGGCTTCCCAAGAATGCTTGTAAATGCATTCTTCAGGAAGAAAAGCAGAAGATAAAAGAAGGCTTAACCCAAGCCATAGGAGAACAGTATGAAATTAAAAACAGTAAGAGAAATCAAAATTAAACCATAATGGGACGGTAGTTTGAAAGTCAGTTGCACAATCAACAGAAAAAGTCTGGGTGTAGCTAAACCTAAACTCTTGTAAGACCAGAGTGCAAAACATTCCTCGTGCTGGTCACCAAGATATTGTGACGCATGGCTGTACAACGCAGCATGTGGGCACGTGAATCTGCTGTCATCAGAGACAATGTGCATTGTGCAACTTGCATTTGATCCAGAAAGCAGCCAGTAGGACTTCCCCAATCTTTGGGACATTTAATCATGGGTGGCACAGACTGTCCGAACTAGAGAGGAAACATTCCTGTTACTAATGGACTTTTTGCTCAATCGCTTACAAACTTCTGCTGTTGCACAGTTAAACAATGTAATGAGAATTTGAGAATATAAACAGCAATAGCTTGCAATCTATAAGCTGCTGGGCAACTTTCTTCTCATAGTTCCAAGCAAAAAGGTTAGGTGGAAAGAGAGCACGAAAACATAACGGAAAAGAAACGGTTTAGTGTTTTGTAGGTTTAAGGTTAGTCTCTGGGGAACACTGAAACATGTTCTGCAACGTGCTGCTAATACAGAGCGTCAAGTTATACATACCTCTGTGCTTCAGGAGGACAATCCTAAGCCTTTTCAGCCTAACACAAGGTTTGTCTGAGGTTCCTGCAAGTTGGTGAAAGAAAATACTACAGTAAGAAAACAGTAATGCAAATCCACCCAGCAGTTATGACTTTTTTTTTTTTTACATAAGCATTTGTGTGGGAGGGGAACATGAGACTTCAAATGTACCTGGCAGCCTGCTGAAGCGATAGGTATGACCCACGTTAACTTATAGATCTTAATTACTTCTGATGGTTAACCGCCAGGGAGCCACAGAAAACGGTAAAACAAAGGAAGCCAGGCGTTCAGAGCGCCTCGAAAAGTGCTTATTTTGCTGACACAGGCCTTGTGCTGCCCTTTACAGACCGACAGTCACACACGGGAAATCACACGTTACCAGAAGGTTCAAAGAGCGAATAAAACTTTGTAGAAAGAACTGGTTAGAGGAAAATTCATTTAATCTGAGTTCAGAGGCTCAGTAACTTGTAATATTTCTGATTAATTTCAACATTAACATTGGCTTAGTAGAAATCAAGATTTTGGGAACCCGATGTTACAAGATGTTCTCAGTTTAAGGAGGACGTTTCCAGCCCTCGAGGCTGCACATATAACCTGCTTAGAATTTCAGAAACCAGACAGTAAAAGAATCCAATGTTTATTGAAAATAAATGACCACACAAACAGAATGCTTATGGTAGTCCTAAAAGCAGCTGAAATAATCATTTCATTATCAGAAGGCTCAGTTTTTTCCATTTGACCTTTGATTTCTCACTTATTTATTATTTGGTGTTATGTTTGAACCGACTAAAGGCTTCTATCATAAAGTTTACCATCAAGCAAATCAAGAGAGCAAGAACTCACAGAATGGCCAAGGACGGACGGAAAGGACCTCTGGAGACCATCTAGTCTATCCCTGCCAAAGCAGGGTCACCCAGAGCAGGCTGGACAGGAACTCATCCAGGTGGGATTTGAATATTTCCAGAGAAGGAAACTCCACACCGTCTCTGGGCAGCCTGTTCCAGGGCTCTGCCACCCTCAAAGTAAAGTAGTTTTTCATCATGGAGTTGAGATGGAATTTCCCGTGTTCCAGCTTGTGCCCGTTCCCTCTTGTCGTGTTACTGGGCACCACTGAAAAGAGTCTGGCCCCATCCTCTGGACACCCACCCTGTAGATACTGATCAGCCTTGATGAGATCCCCCATTTTCTCTTCTCCGGGCTGAACAGCCTCAGGTCTCTCAGCCTTTCCTCATCAGAGAGATGCTCCACTCCCTGATCATCTTTGTAGCCCTCTCTCCAGTACTTCCCTGTCTTTCTTGAACTGGGGGGCCCAAAACTGGACACAGTACTCCAGATGTGGCCTCACCACAGCAGAGTAGAGAGGGAGGATGACCTCCCTTGATCTGCTGGCCACGCTCTCCTTAATGGACCCCAGGAAACCATTGGCCTTCTTGGCCACAAGGTGACATGGCTGGAAATGTTAAGCTGCTCACCATCCTTGTGCACGGTGCCTTTACTCATGACTGGTGCAAACCTCCAGCGCGCTTCCTCCCCCAGGCCGCCAGCAGCACCACGGGTCATGGCTGCAGGTGCTTCTTAATACCTTTGAAGCGCTATGGGCACCGTTCTGCTGCGTTTATCCGCTCCGCTTGGGCTGGCTCATGGGGCTAACCAAGGATTTTTACCTTTATTTAACCGTTTCTTGTATTTTTAGGGGCATTTTTGCGGCAGTGGCCAAAGCCGGACTTGCTGAGGGGAGGCCGCCACGGCTCTGAGGGAGCGCGCGCGGGCCCCGCCCAGCGCGGGGG